>JAIUZE010074147.1:0-11500 GCA_022085475.1 Heliosperma pusillum | reverse complement strand
TTCCCATACTTAAAGGTGTAGGTGTTTTCCCTCCCATGGTGTATGGCATCCCTATCAAACTCCCATGGTCTCCCAAGCAGAAGGTGACATGCATCCATAGGTAGAACATCACAAAGACTCTCATCCACATACCCTTTACCAATTGAGAAAGGTACAACACATTGTTTATCCACCTTGATCTCAGCCCCTTTGTTTAGCCATCTGAGTTTGTAAGGTAGGGGGTGGTCCTTGGTGGACAGAGCTAGCTTGTCTATCAGTGTTTTGGAGGCCACATTAGTGGAGCTTCCCCCATCAATAATGAGGTTACATACTCTACCCTTGATGGTACATCTGGTCCTAAAGATCTGGTGTCTTTGGTCCTCTTCCAAAGGTTGTGGTTGAGTATGCATTACCCTCCATGTTACCAAACTTAACCCTGCATCAGGCACTATCAACTCCTCACTAGCCTCTACCTCAGGCTCTTCCATCTCTTCATCACAGACCAACACTTCATCATCGCCCCAATGGATTACTTCTAGGGTACTCAGAGCCCTTTTAGATGGACATTCTCTAGCAAAATGTCCATACCCTTGACATTGAAAGCACTTTTTGAGAGGGGTAGTCTTCCTTTGGCCTGCCTCAACAGCCTTGCCTTTATCAAGGTTGAAAGGGGTCTTAACAGGAACCACAGGTTCTCCTATATTGACTCCTACAAAAGGCTTGAAGGTGGGGGTTCTGGAAGGTGTCTTAGAAGCACTGGCCTTTCCTTTTCCCAATTTTTCTACCCTCAAAGACAAGTTGACAGCGTCCTCAAAGGAGTATATGTTTTGTAGCCTGACTTTACTAGCTATCCTTTCATCCAACCCCTCTAAGAACCTTGCTCTCTTTTGTTCAGATTTCTCAACAACCTCACATTGCAAAGTGAGTTGTTCAAAGTCTCTTAGGTAGGACTCTAAAGGTCTTTGGTCTTGCTTTAGGTGAGTAAGCTTAATGAACATGTCTTGAGTGTAGTCTCTAGAGACAAACTTAGCTCTCATTTTCTTTTTCAGTTTGAGCCATGACTTTACAGGTTCTTTCCCTTCCCTAACACTCAAGGTTTTCATGTTTTCATACCATAGTGAGGCATAGCCTTTTAGTTTCATGATAGCAACCTTAAAAGCCTTTCTATCAGTGTATCCTTTAAACTTAAAGACTCTTTCTACAGACCTTAGCCAATCTAAGAAATCATCAGGGTTCAAGCTACCTAGAAAGTCAGGAATCTCTACCTTGATATCTTTGTCTTGGTGTCTAAGAAGACTGTGATCTGAGCCATCTGAATCTGACATTTCAAACTGATCTACAGGTTGTCTCCTCCTTCCTCCACCTTGTGGGAAAGGTGCTCCACTTCCTCGACCTCTGCCTCCCCTTGTATCATTGTTCTGTTGGCCCTCAAGGAGTTCATTGACAGATCTAGAGACCTCCAATACAGTTCTGACAAGACCTTGAACTGTGTTTACAAGACCTGTGATTCTCTCTTCACTCATGGTTGTATTTTGTGTTTTTAATGTAGTTAGGTAGATGAACTCACAAACCAAAGCTCTGATAACCAATTTGCACTGAAACTATTCGGAAAAGACAACTAAACAATGACAAATTGAACTAAGGTTAATACAAAACTTGCAATTACTCTGTTTCTGTTTGAATTGATTGTTAAATGACAAGGATAGGACCTTAACCAAAGCACAAAGCCAATGATTGAGGGTTGAACCTTGATCCCAACACACAACTAAGGACCCAAGCTCACTTCCAAGCACAAAGAAAAGGAAGTTGTCTCAAGCACACAGCCAAGAGATTGCAACAGAAACAAGGTTTCAGTTTTATGTTTTACTTCAAATCTGATTTGTATTTCATTAGGTGAAGGCCTTATATAGGCAGCAAGGATACATCTCAAACATTAGGATACATCTAGGGCCACAAAGGCTTACAACATAAAACAAAATAACAGCTACAAACTTGCAGAATACTGACATAAAGTAGATAAAGCAGAAAAGCAGTTTCTGAAGGGACAATCTTCCTTAATTGTTTTGATCAGGTGTGTCTTGGATGAAGAGTGGACTTTCAAGTTTGGGTTTGTGAGCCAAACTGAAGTAGGATGGCTCCCAAAGATGTGCTGAAGGTCCCTCACGCATTGCTTGTTCAAAAGAGGAAGGCTGACAGTGACATATTAACTACTGCACAAAAGGCTGAAATCTGGACAGTCTGAAGTTGTCCCTAAGCTAACTCTTTGTGTGTTTGTTTCTTGGAAGGGAAGTCCTGGGGAAAGTTGTAGAGGACCTTCCCAAGACATAGGGTTGAGGGTTGGTTAGGCTTGTTTGATTGTGTGAGGCCCCCATGGACCCTGTTTAGAAAGGCTGTGATAGGCTGTTTTTTGGCTGAGGGCTGTTTTTGTTGTGTTGGGTTTGTTGGGCTGTTGGCTGTGCCTTGTTGTGGCTTAGTCTTGGGAAGTGGATGGCTAGGCTTTGTTCTGGTTGTGGTGGTGTTGTGTTAGCAGGCTTGAAGTGGTTGTGGCTTTGACTGAATAGGACATTGTCATAACTGGTCATGGTGTTGTCTGAAAGGATGTTGTTGTCTTGAATGGTGTTGATGTCTTGATGTTGAGTCTTGTCTTGAGCTCGTGTCTTGGCTTGGTCACATACGCCTGTTGCAGGACATAAGGAAGATCCATTCATTTTAGCCTCACAAGCAAAACAAGTGTTTTATGTCTCCGATCCATTGGATAAAAAATGGTCAGTTGTTTTATCTGTAAGGAGTAGGCGGGATACAGATAGTTTTGATGAAGATGTTGTATTTGAAGGTTTTGATCGTAATGTCTCAAGTTTCGATGATATGGATATTGTAAATCCTTCGAGTGTATATATGCGTGATGATCACAATGAAGGAATATGAATTAATACTGATACCCCTTCAAGAAAACGCCCTCGCGGTGGTGACACATGCGTAACTATTATGGTTTAAGGTAGTGATTTATGATTATAGTTTAGACTACTTGATAAATACTACGTTGTCCGAATTACATCCGATTTTTTTAACTTCTTCCTTATATGATGTGACAGGTGGAGGAAGTCTTCAGTATTCACATATTTTGAAGGTATAAACTCAATTACAAGGTAAACCGAATCTCCCTATTCACTTAAACCTGAATATGACTGATAGCGTGGCTTGTAAAGACGGTGAAGCTTAGATACGGTATAACCTTAAGGTAACATCATATTTACGACGATATCTATACAGTAACACCCGCAAATATACCCTATTTTTCTAAGTAAAAATATTTTACGGATACTTTTCAGCGAAATTTAGTTTTAGTTTAAAATTAAATCTTCCGAGTCGAATTTAGAATTTTCGAGTTCGTATTTGAAGTTTTCGCGAGATTTCAAGTAAATCCCGTCTTAAGTCGTCTTTGACTTTTTCTTGACTTTTTCCTCATACTCCCTCATACTACCTCCTAACCTAATTCATACTCACACAACTCAAACTTACTTCATCTCTAAGAAATCAACCAAAAACCTAGCTTCCATAATCATCCAATCTTAGAATTGTCATATCTCGCTTATTTCTTGCTCAAATTCACGTAAGTTCGTCTCATTCTTCCCCTCTTATCTTCCTCTATCCGTATTGATAATAAAATTACCGTCTTTCTCGCTTTTCAAACTTTCCGTCTTTCTCAAGGTGAAGTAAATTCATCTTTTATTAACTATTTGTAGGTGGTGACCTCCAAGATCCCAACAACTACTATTTCTTAGTTGAAGAGGACCTTGACGCGGAGTAAAGACGCATAAAGGTAACGGTGAAGGGTTACTCGATATCATTTACGTGTTTTACATGATTTCTATGTTAGAATTCGTATTTAGAATACGATTAGAAAGCTTAGGAATTATGTTATTGATGATGATTGTTGTTAGTTGATGATTATTGATTGTTGATAATTGATAGAAGTAAATTAGGAGAATTAGAAATGATAGAACTTGTTTAGAAGCTCACGGATTGAACTGGGGTTCCCAGCCGGGTGACCGGCCTCCGGTCTGCCCACCGGCTGGGAACACATCAGTAAGGAACTTTGTTTTTTTTGTGTAAAATGGTGCTCCTGGCCGGGTGCCCGGCCGCCGGCCCCCAGACCGGCCTGGAACACGCTCCTCTTTCTTTGTGATTTTTGTTTTATGCATGATGCGCAAGCCGGGGTACCAGCCGCCGGTCCACTAACCGGCCGGCAACACGGCTGTGTTTTATTTCTTACAATTTCTAAAACTCGGAATTTATAATAGTTCGCATGATTCGTTTATCGTATAATTTTACGTAGTGACTTATAATATTAATATTTTGAATATATGACACTCCATTCGCTTGTATCGCATGTTTTGTGACGGTGTTTGGTATGTCCCACTTTGAGTCGGTTTTTACAAATGTTACGGTTTGAGCACTATTTTGCTATGTGCTTTGTACTCTCATTCCCTTGGCTACCTCCACGTTCGTAAGACTGGAATGTCGGAACGGGGAGGTATCCTACTGCTTAATTGCATGTGTTAGTGGGGATACGACGACGTTGTTGGGAGGCGAACGCATTGCGTTGATCGACCCGGCCGTCAAATGTTGTGTACTTGCGAGGTGGTGTTATTTGCATGTAGCGTACCGCTTGTTATGAGGCTTGAGCTCTTTTCTGCCTCTTTCGTGAATTATTCTACTGAATTTGGGGTACTCGGCGTCATTTGATTGACCGAGTCTTGGATGCGAAATGTTTATCGCATGTCGAACTGGAAAATGCGATTCCGGGATTCTGGCCAGATTCAGACTAGGACCGTATTATTATCGTCGTCCTACCGGAGAAAATTAGTCCACATATACGAAATGAATTGAATCGTGTATGCGTTCAGGGAATGTTTTTATCCCGTGGATGTCTTTTAATCATACTTGCCATGTACACGGTGCTAGTGCGTTTCATTTACCGTGAGAGATGTCGTCATTGTGTCGTTGTGTTTGGATGAATGATTATATGATTGATCATTGGATGACTTGGCATGGTTTGTTTGTCGAGTCTCAATCTTATCAAACTTATACCGCTAACGGTGAGATGCAAGCCCTAGTGAGCGTATTCGGTTGCCTAAGAGTGTCTTCCCCGAGTCTTTGTATAACATGATGGATTCGGATTTGTATTACATATGCTCTTATCATTATATATTGAATTGCCTATCTATCCTTATCGTATTTCACATGTATATCTATATATGCATGCTTCTACTTTTGTATTTCCTTTTATGTACGTTTAATGTGATATGGCTGGGAGAACCCGGAGTTACTCCCCACTGATTGTGGCGTTCATGTTTTTCATGGATGAACAGGTTGCTTGCATGGATGGCTTTTTGCTTGATATTTTGGGTTCGGGTGTGAGCTAGCGGGCGTTGTCCCTGGAAGTTTCACCTCTAAACGATATTTTAGCTAGTTTCTAATTACTTTGACATTTATAACGTTTTGAGAGACTTCGTCTCTTTGTTTTATTTCGTACTTTAGTTTGTAAAATTTGACACTCTTCGTATACTTCTCTTGCATGTATAAAAGTTTTTAAAAGCTTCATATTTCCGCTATATAATTCACATGCTTGTATGTTTTATATTTCCGCATTCGCGAGGGTTGTAACATATACTGTCATCCGCTTCACTTTGACTGTGAGCTAGCTTCTAGGGACATTGCTGGTGGGCCTGCTTCATGATAATGAAGCTTAGGTTATGTTTTAGCAAATTCTGATGTCGTTGTGTCGGGATTAGTAGGCGCCATAGAAGTTGCTGGGATTCACAATGATACTTTCTCTTCTGCATTTTATTTCCAACTAGCACAAACCCCCACTTTAGTCCCTCAACCATATGGAACTGGGTAGCATTAATATCACAAATTGAAACTCTCAACATGAGATAAAACAATCTGTCCCTCAATGATTTAGTACAGAGACTGATTCGTAATCGCATTCTTCCCTATATCTTTATTTCCTGTTTCTTCATAAACTTTACTTCACTTTGAAGTTTAGTGTATCTTGTCTATCGTCTTTTTATATTTGGCATACTCACTTCCCCCTTCACCCATCATTAATACATGCACCTCGATGGAACCACAAAGGCATAAACGAACTTTGAAGAAGAATAACATCGGGAAATCTGATGGTGAGATAAGCAAGACGAGGAAGAGAAGGAGTAAAGAGAGGGGTCGAACAATGTTAGATTTAGTGGCAATAGCTCTTAAGGAGAAAAACCCAATTAAACTAGAGTGGGATAAAGTTCACAGACTGCCAACAGGAAAGTATGCTGGGAAGTTTAGTAGCTGGGTTGGCGTTACTGCTCGGAGGCATGTTGGTTGCATAGTAAAAACGTGGGACGATGTGGATGATGTCACAAGGGAAGAAATTTTGGATAATATCACGGTGTGTATAAAACATAGAGTTAATTATCAAAATCTCTTAATACATTTTTTCAAAACTTACGGTATTCAACCTAACGTATCTATTTGTAACACGGCTGAAGTAAACATGTTGATTGATATCTTGTATTGTTTTTGCTGTCATTTATTGGAAGAAAGGTTTGAACTTTGCGGGTTCTATGCTGGGAAATGAAGGTTTCTACTGTTGTGAGTGAACTACTTTTGTTATCATGCTGTGTAGGGCGCTTTCACTGTAATCGAAGACCGTCATGATTGGTGTCTCCCGAAGGCAGGAAATTTATGGAGAAAGTGGAAATGCACCTTAGTACGTGAGTGGCTGTACGACGAGATGGGATTTATGCAGAGGACTCGACCGTACTTGTATAACCACATAACACATGTGACACCCTCAAATTTGCGGAAAGAAAAACAAGTAATTTAAATAAATAAAAGATGAGAATACGTTTCTAATAGGTTCACTTTAGTGAAAATCGGTAAATTTTAAAACCGGAACCTACTATTAAATATATTCATCATCACAAAGGTGTCTTAAACAAACAAGGTTCATAACAAAAAGAAATAATATTATACATAAGAAATATCTAAAACGGGAGACATATCTCCCGTATAAATACGGAAATAAAAGAGTGTATAATAATATACAATCCTAAGAACCGAGTATAGGTCCAAGGTAAATACTTCGCTCGCTAGCTCGTCAATGTACCCAAGTATGCATCACAAACCTGCCAACCGCATTAAATATTAACACGGAAGCCACAGTCAGTGGGGAGTAACTCCGAGTTCTCCCAGCCACGAAATGTCAAGTTTAATAAAACATGAATAACATAAAAGAGATGTATATGGAAAATACAAAACCTTAACATATACGATCCTGCTTTTCATGTTAGAAACAATTAACTAACAATAAACATATCATAGGAAAGCTATCATGTGGAATCTGTTAACAATCTAAAACAAGAGGGGTAGGGAAGCGGTATGCGGGTCAGAGGTTACATTGAAGTAAAACATGTCCCTGATACACTCAAACCCTAATCATATAACTTATAATGTTGTCAGGTTAACAAACGGTAATCCAAACGCTATAAAACTTAAGCGGCTTGCCATCTCACATTGCTAAGATCATAGAATCATCAAACATGTTGAAAGACCAATACTGCTAGAAACAGGCATAAGTTCTTAGGACTGGCGCTAGTTACGTCTGTAACTCGAGGCTATACACAAGGTAGGAAAAACATCCTAGTTCCTAACTGATCGACCTAGCGGACAACAGGCTATTCCATTCCCCGTAGCAGGACCAAAATTACACAAGAACTCGTACTAGGCGACCCCTAAGCAGAGTTGGGCTAGTACTTAGCAGGATCTATTCCCCAAGTGGAAGCAAATTAGCAGCCATGCCCCGAATTGGATATAAACCCACCAAGCCGAGACACAAAAGCTATCAAGCGGCGAACTATATACTCGTTAAAGACAGTACGGACCTATCAATGTCATGGTCCAAGATACTCATTTAGAATTAGAATGGTCAAGACGCCATATACTCATAATTCTATATGGGTACTTAGTCAACACGACACATATCATACAATTAAACAGTCACGGGAAAAACTTCCTATCATGTGACTAATTGCATATAAAATCATATGAACATATCATATCGCCTAAATATCTACTAGGCTAATTCATTAATTAAATACAAACCTTACTTGAAGACAAATCCCCGACCCGAGTCCCGCGACGGGTCATCAGTCAAAACGGGGCTGACTAGATCTTAGTTTGACCAAACCCGTTTGGTCAAACCGGCTAGAAACAGAGTCTTTACCAATTAGACTTGAACATAAAATCATCATATTCATCTCATGCTATTTTATTACAATTTCCAACATGTGAATTATTAAAATCATACAAAAACCCGCTTGACTTAAAGGATATCAAATTAAACTACAATCTCGTATTATAATTTCTAACATGTGAGAAATAATAATATTATGAAAACTTTTAATTAAATAATTTACTTATTAACATTTCCCACTTGCTAAATATTATAAAACACGGTAAAATAACAATAACTCAAAAACCGTCACAAGTCCAAGGAGGGACCCACGGGCTGTTTTGGGCCGCACATGACACGGGCCTGGACTGGGCCCACGGGCCTTGTTTGGGTTGTTTTGGGCTGTTTTGGGTCGACGTTTCTAAAACCGTTTCTTAATATTTTCCCGCATGCTTAACATATTTAAAACCCGTCAAAACAACAACAAAATAATCAAGTATCGACACACCACCCAAGGACCAACCACGGACCAATCCAGACCGGCCTGGACCGGCCTGAACCGGCCTGGTTTGGGCTGGTTTTCCAGCCACCCTACACGGTTCTACCAACCAACAAATCCCAAATTATTTCCAACATGTTTTAATTAACAAACAACCATTTTAACAACCAATTTAAACATCATCCATACAAAAATCATGATTATGAACAAATCATCCAAATATGTCAAGAACACTAACATGTTAAAAATTCATACAACATTTATTATTTTTCAAATATAATTTCGGTCTTTCAAATTACGGGGTGAGTCGGAAAAGTCAACGAAAGTCAAAGTTGACTTAAAAACGGGATTCTCATGGAATCTCGCAGAAATTCCAAATACGAACTCATAAATTCCAAATTCGACTGGAAACAATAAATTCCAATTTAAAACTTAAATATGCTGAAAAGTATCCGTAAAATATTTTCACTAGAAAAATAGGGTACTTTTCGGGTTGTTACAATCACCCCTCCTTTTAAAAAGTTTCGTCCTCGAAACTTAGAAGAATGAATGTGACATATATGTAGGTCTATTTCAAAACTTTTTAACAATATATTTGTAATAAAAATATAGGGTCTTATCAATGGAACGGAAAGTTCTCGTCTATAGTTAAGAACATCGACGTCCCAAGTCAAAGACTTTAAAAGATACATTTTCGCATCAACAAATGAGGAAACTAGTTATCGAACGTCTCCAATAATGAGTCTCAACACTCCTTGACGGTAAAACTACTTGAAATCATTAAAATATTTCCAAAAGCTTTTAGTTCAAAAATTTCATAGTAAAGGTAATAACTCTACTATCTATGTCTAAAATTTCCAACTAAAGCTTCTAGTAATCTACCTATAAGAAATGATATTCGATAGAAGGAACGGAATATTCGAAAGAATAACTCGAATAGAAAGAAGGAAAGAAAGAAGGAGATTTACCTCAAGCAAAGAGCTCGGGATATTTAGCTAACATTTTAGCTTCGGGTTCCCAAGTTTCTGATTCAACGTTTCCACAACGCCAAAGGATATGAACCAAGGATACCACTTTGTTTCTGAGTTGTTTGTTAGCCCTTTCAAGTATACGAATCGGCCTTTCTTCCAAAGCCAAATTAGGTTCCAAGTCCAACACTTCTTCTTGAATAATATGAATCGGATCACTGATATACTTCTTCAATTGCGAAACATGGAACACATCATGAACTTTGCTCAAGTTCGGAGGTAATTCCAGACGATAAGCAACAGGACCAACTCTTTTAAGCACGCGAAACGGTCCAATATATTTAGGACTCAACTTTCCTTTCACTCCAAAACGTTTCACTCCTTTAAGGAATACACGGTCATCAACATCAAATTCAAGTGGTCGACGACGGACATCGGCATAGGATTTCTGTCTATCTTGAGCGACCTTTCATTCGCTCTCGAATGACTTTGAACTTGATATCGTTTTCAGGCACTATGGTCGGGACTCAACATTGATCATCCTGGACTTTGATCCCAACAAAACAGGACTAGGCACTTCCCTACCGTATAAAGCCTCGTACGGTGCATCTTTATAGATGCAATGGTAAGGTTGTTATACAGTAAATTCCACCAGAGGCCCACACTTCTCCCAAGAAGCGTGAAAGTCTACAGCACAAGCCCGAAGAAGTCTTCCAAAGTTTTTGGATCGGTCTCGTCAGTTTGACCATCATAGCGGCATTAATGTCTGTGCTCTCAACAATTTACTACCCATGGCTTCTTTGTCAAGCTGTCCAGAATCGGGAACAGAATCTCGGATCACGATCGGAAACTATATCTTTAGGAACTCCATGGGAGCGTACTATCTCTCTCACATAGGCATCAGCTAAACCATCTATACTCCAAGTTTCTTTGATAGGTATGAATCTGGCACACTTGGTTAGACGGTCTACAATAACCCAGATGGCATTCTTTCCACTAGAAGTTCTAGTTAAAGCCATCACGAAGTCCATAGAAATAGACTCTTCACCATTTCCAAAGAGAATTTCCAAGTTGTAACAAACTCCGGGTCCTGTTGATGTTCAATCTTCACCTTCTGACAAGTAAGACACTTACTAACATACTCCTTTACTTCAATCTTCATCCTAGGCCACCAAAATTGTGGTCTCAAATCTTTATACATTTTGTCACCGCCAGGATGAATAGAATAAGGAGAAAGGTGAGCTTCATCAAGTATTCTCTTTCTCAACTCAGCACTTCTCGGAACATACATTCTACCATGGTAACGAAGGTAGCCTTCATTATCCACCACACAATCCTTAGCTTGCCCAAGTATTATTTTTGCTTGTATGGCGATGAAAGTAGCATCCTCCGGTAAACAAGTACGAATCTCTCGATAGAAATTGGGTTCCGCAGTCAAAGCACCAAGATAATCGAATCCTTTCCCAACAAACTGTATCTGAAGCTTCTGAAATTCTGTTACCAGTTCATCGGGTAAAGCACTAAGAGCATTTAATGAATGACTAGTTTTTCTACTCAATGCATCTGCCACCACATTTGCCTTTCCTTCATGGTAAATCAACTCGGCATCATAATCATTCACTAACTCTAACCATCTTCTCTGCCTCATGTTCAACTCTTTCTGAGTAAAAATGCACCTCAGCTTTTAGATCGGTATAGATTTCGACAATGAACTCCCAATGATAATGTCTCCAGTTTTTCAGGCATGTACCAACAGCTGCTAACATAACGCAAGATCATGAGTTCGGGTATTTCACTTCATGAACCCTGAAGTTGTCGAGAAGCCTA
>JAIUZE010074146.1:0-20075 GCA_022085475.1 Heliosperma pusillum | reverse complement strand
AGAAGTGGATTAAACACCCATTAATGACCATTTTCTTGTTTTCATCTCAACCCTTCATTTCCAAGATCCAAGGGCCTATAAAAGAACTTATGGACTCACCTTTCCTAACAAGACTTACATGATCCTTTATCTATCTATCTATATATATATATATATATATATATATATATATATATATATATATATATATATATATATAGAGAGAGAGAGAGAGAGAGAGAGAGAGAGAGAGAGAGAGAAGTTCAAATGAGTCCTTCATATCTTTTGAGTCCCTAAGTCCTCTTATGAGCCCTTGGATCTAAGTTGGGTGGTTGAGATTAAAAGCAAAAAGTAACCAATACACTAATTCCTTACTTATACACTTATTAATTATTCTTCTCTCTTTAGCTTAAAGTTGATGACATTTTAGCATTTTTAGGGTTCAACTTTTGTTTTCAAGGGTAACTTTTGTTTTTTTACGAGTGTGCAGTTTACAAGTGTAATTTTGATCTTTTACGAGTGTAACTTTAATCCAAAAAAGTGTAACGTTATACTAAAAATTGATTTTACGATAAGATTTTAACATTTTACGTATTTTGAGAGGGTAACTTTAGCCTTTTACAAGTGTAACTTTAATTCAAAAAAGTGTAACCTTATACTAAAAATTGATTTTAAGACAAGATTTTGACTTTTTACGTATTTTCATAGTGTAACTTTAGCCTTTTATAAGTGTAACTTTAATTCACAAAAGTGTAACCTTATACTACAAAATGATTTTGAGACAAGTTCTTGTCATTTTACGTATTTTTATAGTGTAACTCTATTCTTTTACAAGTGTAACTTTACCCCAAATAATGTAATTTTATACTAAAAAATGATTTTAAGACAAGTTATCGACATTTTACGTATTTTTAGAGTGTAACTTTGATCTTTTACGAGTGTAACTTTAATTCAAAATAGTGTAATTTTATACTAAAAAATGCTTTTAAAACAAGTTTTTGACATTTTACGTATTTTTATAGTGTAACTTTGTTCTTCTACAAGTATAACTTAACTTCATTCCAAAATAGTGTATTTTTTATGTTAAAAAGTGATTTTAAGACAAGTTTTCGACATTTTCCATATTTTTGTAGTGTAATTTTAACCTTTTAGAAGTGTAACTTTAATCCAAAATAATGTAAATTTATTTACTAAGTAATTTTATGGCATCTTATTTTTGAATTTTGAAATTTTAAATAATTTAAAGTATAATTCCAAGCCTTTCAGAACGTAACTTTATTATATTGAAAGTGAAACTTTAGTCATTTATAGTGTAATTTAACGTTTTACGATTGTAACATTAGTCATTTATAGTGTAACTTTAGTATATTGAGAGTGTAATTTTAGTCCGTTGAAAATGTAACTTAGTTCATTGAAAGTGTAACTTTAACAGATTGAGACTATAACTTTAGTCCTTTTAATGGTGTAACTTCAGTCACCGTCAACAAAAACTCAACATAAACAACAATAATAATAACCAATAACAACAAACATAACTATTTTTGTCATTAAAAAATGACTTTTAATAAGGTTATTATTAAAATCAGCTAATTAGAAAAAAAAAAGTAAATCCAAAATTAATAAAATTAAAAATAATACTAAATCTAGCAACAAATCCCTAAATCTGAGAAAGGAAAAAAAAAAGAATTAAAAGGAATGACTAGTAGATTTGAAAAAAGAAACAAAAATAAAGAAAGAGAAAAGAAAGACGAAGGGAGGGTGGTGGTGGTGCAGGGGTAGTGGCGTCGTGGGCCGTGGCTGGAAAGAGGAAGACGAGGCGGCTGGTGGGTCGTGGCGTGGCGGCGTTGGCAGACGGTAGTGTCGGCAGTGCTGTCGGCACGCGGAAGATGGTCGGCAGGTGGTCGGCAGCAGGGTAATGTCGACGGTAGTGTCGGCACGCGTAAGATGGTCGGCAGGTGGTGTCGGCGGCAGGGTGGCGGAAATGGTGGTAGATCTAGTTTTGTTTGGTGTTTTTTTCAGATCTAGTTTTTTTTATTTGTTTGTTGGCTTGGTGGTGGTTGTTGGATGTGAAGGAGAATGGTGAAGGGTTGGCGGTGGCCGGCGGTGGCATACGGTGGACCGCGGTAGACCCTGGTGGCTGGCAGTGGCCCACGGTGGAAGCAATAAAGATGAAGAAAGAAAGTGAGGAGGAGTTTTAGAGAGAAGGAGGAGGAGTTTTAGAGAGAATGAAGGAGTTTATGAGTGAATGAATTGTGGGAGATTTAATTAGTGTGGATTAGTAAGGTAGTGAGATAAAGACCTTATTAATGATAATTTTTGTGTTTTAATCTCAGTCATCCATCTTCAAGATCCAAAGGCCTCTAAAAGGACTTATGGACTCAAGGTTTTGAGGTGAACTTATTTGATATATATATATATATATATATATATAGAGAGAGAGAGAGAGAGGCAAGATCCGGTGAGTCCACCTAAATATTTGAGTCCGTGAGTCCAGCTATACAATATCACAGATTACACAAAACAATATCACTGGTTATACTAAACAGTATCACGTATAAAAACAACACAAAAGGGTTAAAAATATTTTATGTCATACTACTTGACTTTGACGACGATCACCCACCCACCAATAACGACGACATATCTAAGCACCTAGATGACACAAGCAAACAATTATCCGACACTGTCATCCCCATTATTTATCTAATGTTTTCTTTTCATTTGTTATATTCCTCCATCATACACATTACTCTTACTTGAAGCTCACACCACCCCCAATCACAACAAAATTTATCATTATTGTTAAATTCGGTGTCTTGTCGTCGGTTATGAAAACAAATGCGGGAGGTAAAGATGCTTAGTAGAGAGGAAAAATGATAAAACAAGCTATATACAATAAACTTCGGTGAGACGCCGATAATAGTAACTTTCCGGCATGAAAGGGCGAGAGAATGATGGTGTTTATCGGAGCTTTGGTATTGGAATCAATTGGTGTGAAAAAAAGTATGAGAAAAAAAAGTTAGTAATAGTGCGCAAAAAAGTGCTTCAGTGGTGTGATATTGTATAGTATATCCAGTGATTTTGTTTAGTATAACTTGTGATACTGTATCATGGACTCACGGACTCAAAAAGATAGGGTGGACTCACGTGATCCTAATTATATATATATATATATATATATATATATATATATATAGAGAGAGAGAGAGAGAGAGAGAGAGAGAGAGAGAGAGGAAAGATCAATTGAGTCCACCCATATCCTTAGAGTCCTTGAGTCCTCTTTGTGGCCATTGGATGGGGGAGATGGATGGCTGAAATTTGAGCTCCCAAAAGGTGATTAATGGGTTAATTTTCACTGTCTCTCATCCCTCACTAATTAACCACTAATCCCCATCTTAATTCAATATATAACATTTTTAACTCTTCTCTCTCATCCCTCATAATATTCATCCCCTCATCTCTCTAAAACCCAAATAAAAAAATACCAATTAAATTACTCATCTCTATTTCTCACACACCACCACCCGACCGTCACTACCCACCGCCATCAAAAATAACAACCACCACCACCACACACGACACCACACTACCGCCACCGTGCTTCCACAGACCAGCCTGCTCCTCGCCTCCCACCGCACTTTTTTCCAAATCTGGTTCCTCTGCCACCCACCGCACCTTCCACAGCCCAGCCTCCTCCTTCCTCCTTCGCCTCGTATCCCACCGCATCTACTCCTCGTCGTGCCTCCTGCTCGCCGTCTCTCACGCAGCCACCACCTGTTGGAGTAAGTGTCCTCAACAATAGTGCGATCACTTAATTAAATCTCATTAACAAGAATATAAAGGGATGATTAATATTATAGTCAACCGATCCACATTAATCGGTAATGATTGGCTTGCTAGAGTTTTACATTACTCCCGTATGACGATGGTGATTAGTTGATCCCTTGAGGTCACACCGAAAGGACGATTCCCTAATCAAGAATATTAATTATTTGTATAACGATACAGATTAATTAATCCCTTAAATAGAACAAGTTTGTAAAATTAGTAAGAACTATATCTTATTGTAATATGATTAAATAAGATTCAATTTAGTGATTTAATGTTTATATTACAAAGAATGCTTAATGTTTATGAAACATTTGAGATAAACATGATTGGTTGATTATGATTACAATTAGTTGTAGATCGTATTAACCGAATATGAGATGCCTCATTTTATATATATGTGATTATATATTATTACTTAAAATGTTAAGTTTAATTCATTTGACATGAAATTGCATTAAAATTAGTTAAATACATAATTATAAGATAAGATAACGTGTCACATGTCACATATGTGACAAATGACAAAATCACAAATTATAAAATGAACACCATTTTATGTTGTGGCACCGGTTTTATGAGGATGGGTAGATGGTTGTGTAATTATTATTGTTCTAATTAAGATTAGAACAAAATGATTACTAACCTATAACTAGCCCTAAATCCTAATGCTTTGTTTAGAGAAAAAGCAATGGCATGCTCACCCTCCCCCATGCTAGTGTTGCACCGGTTTTGGTGAGTGAATAAGAGCATGTTTTTCCTCTTATTTCACTCATCACTTGATCTCATATTCAATTAACACAACATCTCACTAGAAATTATTTAATAGTTAGAAACTTAAGAAGTTTCATCGAACTTGTGTTCAAGTATTAACACAACATTACTAGAGTAGTAATTTGAAACGTGTTGTACTCGGTTTTAAGGGCTACTCACTTGAAGTTCTAGTAGACTTCCATTTGAGTGATAAGGGATAGTCTAGGTGCATCAACAAGGAGAGTTCCTACACTTGGAACTAGAATATTCATCCATCTATCTTTAGCTCAAGAACAAGAACAAGAAGGAGTCTTATTCTTGTGCCCTTTACTCATCCAAAACAACAATGTGAGGAACAATATCTTCTCTACTTTGTTTTATTTAGTTTGGTTGCACTAGATCACGGAAACTAATTAAAGAGTTGATTAGTATATCATAAGAAGACTCTTATGAGTAGGTATATGAACCTAACAATTGGTATCAGAGCATAGGATGTTGCATGCAATCGGTTTTACAATGTTTCTACGAGTTAAAGTAACAAAATATAACTAGAAAATTAGTGATTTATATGATAAATTCAAGAAATTTGTAAGCATGTTATACCTACTTGTCCTATAATGAGTATATGTCATTTTGATGATTTATGGAAGATTATTGCTTTATTTAACGATTTTTAGTTAAATAAATCCATTTTAATGAGTAAAATGAACTTTTATTACTTAAAATTAGTTTTATTTCGAATATGGACATGAAATTTTAATATGATATCACATGAATATTGTACCTACTTTATGTAAAATATAGGATAAATATGATTTATTTTGCATGATTTATGATTTTTAATAGTTAAAAAGGCATAAATAGTGATTATTTTGGCACAAATAGCTAAAATGAATTTTTGGCATGCAAAAATTATCATATGTTGCATAAATATTGTAAATATCAGATCTATAAGTTGAAAATTAATTAGATTAATTTTCGTATAATTTTAGTATTTTATTTGATAAAATCGATTAATAGCTACTATATTTTTGTCTAAAATGATTCGAAAAGTTTTGACCAAAATTTTGATATAAAGATGTTCCTAGAAATTTTACAGAATATTCAAAATTTTAATTTTCAAATTTATGAATTATTGTAATTTAATTTGGAATTATTACATAAAAGTTATGTTAATAAGGGTCAAAACATCAATAATGTAAAACCGAGTTGAATTATTGTCAAATAATTATTGGAGACTAATTTTTGAGTCCTAAAATATTTAGGGTAATTAACTTGGACTTAAATTCGATTTAAGTATTAATTTTTGATTCTAATTGGTTATTATCACATATTTCCATAAAACCGGGTTTATATACGATATAAGGTTATTAGGGCGATTTGGCACATTAAAGTTGCATGAGTTTACATATAATTATGCTGCATTTTGAATGAATGGATGTCATTTTGATTTATGTAATTTTTGAATTATGTAATTTGTCTTAGTTAGGCCTTAGTTTTAATCGATATTACCCGAAATGTATGGGAATATAGATTCGGTTGTAATTTATTGTGATCTTGTATCACTTTTATTGTAATATTTAACTTTTACAAATGTATGATAGGAAAGTAATGTAATTTTTATTATATATTTTTGTAATTATTTGTAATTCCGGAGTTTCCTAAAGACGGAGCCATTCGGAAAGGTGTTCCGAAAAAGACGGTGTCCTTGAGAGGCGTGCACATGAAGTTCAAGGAAGCAAAGGAATTGACTTGACCTCTATTTTATTAATTGAGATTTAGCCTTACCAAATAGTAGAACGACCCATGAATCCCAATTTCGTAAGGAAGTAGGTTCGACTCACCGAGGTGCTAAACTTATTACGTTCGGTAAGTGGGGCAATAAATCATTATTGCATCGAAATTTTTTTGAACTCAACGGAAATATTAGGGTCCGTGGCCCATGTGTTCCGGGCTAAAGATGACAATAAAGTATTTCATCGACCAAGAATTCTAATTGTAGAATCGGTTAAAGAGTTAACCCACCAAGTAATATTAATAAAGGTCATGGAGTCCGTGGCTCACATAAAACCGAGTTAATATAGGATTTGGGTCTTGGAATCATTTATGTAATTGGGTAGAGGTCATTATATAAATGTCAAACTTGTTTAAAATGATTACAAGTATTCTAAACGATAAATGTTGATGTTTCTTTCATCTCATATTTTGTAGTCAAAGTTTGTTTTATTCGCAATATCGGCAAACGATAACGAGGTTCGACCTCTCGCACCACCACTCACCACCGTATCATGTCTTAGATCCTTTATGGATCAATGCAAATTCGAAAAGAATTGTTCTAATTTCGCGAATTGGAATGGGCAACTTCGCCTAGCCCCCCAAAGGTGATGGTAAACTTCGGTACCTCATCGAGGCTTTTCCCGCCACTCCTAAATGCAAGGTCAAATAACGCCGTAAAGGTGGCCTATGAGACCTACAAAAAAGAATCGGCCACGATCAAGAATGTCTTGATCTTCTATATAGATGTCGAGCTTCAATGGAATTTCATAAAGATGATATCCACATATGAGATCTACTCCAAAGTCGTGACCATGTTTTCACGAGCTCCTAGGATCATACGATATGAAGCCACATCTCTAATTTTTCGACCTTAACAAGCAGGATGGTCAATATGTTTGCTCCCATGTACTCAAATGATTGAGCATATCGAGATACTCAAGAAGTAGGGAATAGCGATTCTTGAGCAACTTGTGATTGACCGCATACTCCACTCCCTAAACCATATCAAAGGGTTTGTTAATTTTAGGGTGAACTTCAACATGCATAATGACAGGGTTGTCGCATACCCTAATCAAAGATAAATAACACAAACTATGCTAACAATAAATTAATGTAATTAGGGAAGTAAGGGGTTGATCTCGGGGAGACGGGAGATACTTGTGAATAGTTATGGTTAGAACTCTATCTTGTACGATTGGCAAATGTTTGTCACTAATTAATAAATGCTATAATAAAAATGATAACAATACAATAAAGAAAAGGATCTAGGGATCGGGGTTCACATGCTAATCAATTTAAAAGCAAAGTTGATTACGGGTTTAGAAAAATCATAGTTGTCCAAGTCTTTAAATGGTATATTCCTTTCGGATTCATACCAACTTTTTAACGGGTCCTAACGTCTTTTCAGCCTTGCTAGGTAATTAAACTATTCTTGCCAATCCTTTAATTTTCATCTCGACTCTCGCCCTTGAGACGAAAATTGACAAGTATAAACATTTGATTAAGGCCTTAAATCAAAGTTTATCATGAGAATCAAACAAGAAATAGAGACAAGTAAAACATTTCTACCCGGAATCAATTTATACTTATAAATTAATTAGACATGTTAACCCTTCCCCTAGAACAAAGATTACTTATGCATGATTAACAATGAAAGGGAAACTAAGATTATAAAACTAAGAATGGTAAACATGATAAAGGAAATACTAAAAGAAAATGAAACTATAATGTAAAAACAAGAATAAGGATTACCGGAAAGGATGAGCAAAGATTGAAATGGAATAGGAACTTGAATAGGAAAATGCAAACCCGGAAACTAGAATTCCAATTACAAGTAGAACAATTACAATTGAATGAAACTTAGAACTAAACTAGACTAGAGAAAACTAGATCTAAAACTAAAACTACAAAATGGAGAAAGAAAGAAAAAACTAAACAAAAGACGCTAAAAATGTAAAATGGAGGCTAGGGTTTTCTAATTCTAATCTAGGGTTGTGTGTAGAGTTGTGGCTGGACATCCTTTATATAGGCTTAGGTTTCGTGGGCAAGGGGCTAAAAATTCAACATATAGGACAAAAATTAGGAAGACGAAGCAACTATGCGTAGAACCTAATAAACCCGATCGGGTTTTTGGAACCCCGATCGAGGTTTTGGTCTGCTCAGAACTTTGACTTTCGTTTGATCTTCCCTTGGTACGTGACTTGATTTACCTTGACTCCATTGACTTTAGATTCGAACGGGGACGTAACTAACACCTCTTGGGCCTCATTTCCTCCTCTATTTGAGCTTGATCATGTTCCCAAGGGTTAAGGGTCGGAGCATGAGGTTTGAGACGACTTTCGTCGACGAATAGCAAAACCGTCGCAACTTGTGCATATGAGCTCGGAATGACTTGAAACTTGTTCCCTTTTACTCGGAACCTCTAGATCTTTATAGCATGTCATCTTAACCTCACGTAATCGTCCTTCTTAGCTTCTCATTGCTCATATTTCCTTCAAATGACGGGATTTGAAGTAGAAACGACTCAATTTCTACAAATGACATTAAAGCACGAGAAATACTGCAAAGGAGAGATTAGCTCATAAAACCACTTCTTAAAGTGGATAAACCATATCAAATCGAGCTAAAATGAGGGGATAAAATTATACTAATTAACACTTATCAAATTCCCCCAAGCTAAACCCTTGCTTGTCCTCAAGCAAGCATACAATAACAAACATGACAAGGACAAGGGCGACGAGCAACAATCAATTCAACCAAATGCAAATCCCATCAAGTAACTTATAGAGCACAATGAAACACATCCCGAAACAACGTGGGCATAGGGAAAATCCAAAACATGGTTGAGATTTACATAACGACGCAGCATAAGGAACATCAAATAGACTTTTCGGCTCTTGCATGATCTTTTGACAATGGACTCTCACGGTGCACTCAACACTCAAATTTTTATATAAATCAAGGAAATATTATTTTATATTTGAGTGGCACTCTCCTATCTACGACTCATGAGAATGCGCCCGCAATCTAATATGGTAAACATTCCAAAACTACAAGTCAAAACAATCATGAAAAGCATAGAAAGAAGCCAAAAGCAAGAAGAAGGCTATGGGAGATGGGTAACAAAGTGGACAAATGAATTATGGTAATGTGGAGCTAAGGTCAAGCTAGCAACATACCAATTATGCAAGGATGCTCAATCAAAACTCGGAACCATTCCCAAGAAAATAAAACTAAGCCAAAAATAGCAAATTGGCTTATACTCATGGCAACACAAGAGTGAATTTCCCAACTTTTTGAATTTCGGATCATGGAAATAACACTCACAACTTCTTCTTCTTTTCATAAACCATTTTTTTTTCTTTTCAATACATGCTTCTTTCTTTCTTTTCATTCTTTCATATTCAATCTTTTTTTTTTTTTCATTTTTTTTCTTTCTTTGAACTCTTTTTTTTTTCTTTTTCTTTTTCTTCGGCACGGCAATCAGTAATTCCGTCCAATCAAGATCACTTTGACATAACTTGAACAATATCCCAAATGAGCACCCAAACACAAACGGTATAGCTACTAACTTAACAAGGTAGCAATATTTTTACATGTAGCTAATGAAATGTGAAACAATGTGAAAAGGGGCTAAATTTAGGCAATGGATTCAAAGTGAATGGCTTCAAATGCTTTTTAAATCATGAATGTAATGCTCACTAGAAATGGAATGAAAATCATACTTGTGCGTTTTTGATGTGACGCAAATCATAAGGAGAAACTACACACACCTAATTGGGATCGGGTATAGATGTACCGATCACTGGAGGCTCTACCTTACCGTATATGTAGTTTGCCAAAGTCAAGATCAAGCCTAATAAGTCTAAAATCAATCCCTCACCCACTGTGTACAAGACATCCCCATGTATGCAAAATCCCGTCAAAAGCGTGAAACATTGGCTAAAAAGCTACAATAAGGGAAATGCATTGAGGAATGACATTATGCACAACACAATTGGGTGGACAAAACACACAACTTTTATTAAAAAAATTTTAATTTTTTGATTTTTTTGGATTCAATTTTCAAAATTTTCAAATTCAATAAACAACTAGACTAAATAAACAACGACACAAACTAAATCCTTCCCCCAAGCTAGAATAACACATTGTCCTCAATGTGCGAAACGGGTTTAAGCGCAGAAAACACAAAGAAGGACAACATAACCAACAAAGGAATGGGGGACGACTCAACAAAATGGTAAAGAAAGAAAAGAAAACATACAACCGTGCAGCAGCTCCCCCAAGCTAGCTTTAAAACGGGGGCAAAGTACAACCCAAGCACCAAAGTACCTATGATGAACAAGCTACTACAATACTAGATAAAATTATTGTCTTATTGTCAAAGCTATTAGAACCAAAACCAAATGAATTATTTAAAAATTAACATTATTAAATTGTCCAACAAAAATAATTGATTTCATAACAAAAATATAATAAAACACGGGTTGCCTCCCGCGAAGCTTTATTTAAATGTCTTGCTAGACTCTTTATTAATGAAAATCATTCTTTGTGCCTTAAAAAGCATGTCAATGCCCTTAGAAGTCGATCATATACCTGCGCAAAAGCTATACAAAAACATATGTAAGCAATTGACAAGATATAGGCATGAAATATTGAAGGTAAGAATTGATATATCTTATCATTGTGCGCATGACAAACTTCATAAATGACCACTGAACTGCTCCACTCGTCAGTGAGAGATGGAGTGAAATGTTTAAGATCATGGAACAAACAATTAGTTCCCAAAATATCATTAGTGGACTCTAATTGGGGGTAGGGTGAATCAAAGGAGTGGGAATCAAAAATGGATGGTTGGTCCCAGTTAATTTCAAGGCTAGGTTCACAAAACCCAGTATCATTTTCAAATAAATCTGGAATATCCTTAGCAAAGGGATTTTCAAAGAAATTTGATGACTCGATCGACGACTCTCCATTGGAGTCACAAATGGGCTTAACAACATCTTTCTCTAAAGTCTCGACTACCATATGGTCAATATCAATAATGGGGGTCTCAAAATTGTCAAATGGAACGACACTAGAGTGACTTTCAATAGAAAAGGTTGGACCATCATCATCGTCATCTATTAATTCATATGATTGGGGAGAATTAGACTCACATGGGGGGCATGAAAAAGCATAGGAGAAATTAGACTCACATGGGGGGGCTGAAAAAGCATAAGGAAAATTGATTGGCTTACTTCTTTTAAACGCGTGTTCTTCCTTTTGCCCTTTGAGCATTTGAACTTGAGCCATGATTTCATTGAGTTGCTCTTGGATTCTCAACCGCAGGTGCGTTTCTTCCCAAGATTGGGATGCCATAAAGTTCAAGAAAATCCAAAGTTCTTCTCCTCTCTTCTGATAAAGACTTCCACCACTCAATTGCATAGCCAGGCTACGACACTCAATGAGCATTCCATGAAGCACGACATGTCTCATATAGGTCTCATCAAGGGTATACCGAAGAGAGATAATATGGTTATAATAGCTATAAAATCGGTCAAGGTATTTATGGAAAGGCTCATTCTCGCATTGTGGAGGTTGGAAATAGATAGTCATTGAGAGAAAATAAAGCAATCCCTTTGAAAGAAAATATTCCTATTACCTGAAAAGAGTCACTATACTACAAGGAAAAGGTGAGAAAAATCTCAAGGAACAAGTGTTCCTCGAGACAAAAGAAAAGAAAAAAAAAGAAAAAGACAAGGTAAAACTCTACTAATCACAAATAAACAAAACCGTGCTCCCCGGCAACGGCGCCAAAATTTGATCGGGCCTGTCGCAAGCCCTGGTCAAAGATAATTACCCAGACTAGGCTAATAACAAATTAATGTAATTAGCGAAGTAGGGGTCGATCCTCGGGGAGATGGTGTTTCCTATAGAATATGAAATGTCTTGCAATTGGGTCTTATCTAACGAGTATCTGGGTTTTGGGGTTTTGATTTCTAAACTAATAAAAAGCATAAATGGAAACAAAATAAAAGCAAATCAAAACAAAAACAATAAAGCAGGTGATGAATTAACAATGATTAAAAGAATCTAGGCAAGTAGGTTCACACATGTAGATTAACATATTGATGAAATTGGATTTAGAACATGCAAGTAATTCATTGTGAGTTCGTAAGAATGATGTGTTCATTACAATCATAGATCAGATAGTCTAGCAGGCTTTTAGGCAATTTACTAGGTCTAATCTACCATGTCATGCTTTGTCTATTCAATTCACGTATTTCTACTTTGGAAAAGAATTCCATTTTAGTCAATGATTTTGATCAGGAATCGTTAACTATCGTTATAGTCCACACATGCATAGACACAATGTTTTAAAAGCACAATTTCTTTTATCCAATTATCAACTTTTTAATCGACCTACATGGCTACCCTACACCCTAGAAAAACGACTACTCACTCATGGTGATGTTTAGCTATAAGATGAAGTTAATAATAAAAACTAGGATAGACTGTTGGAGCCAGTGTCCTCCACAGTTAGGGCAATAACATAAATAAATCTCTGTAGGTTCACAGGGTATACTTTGTATAATAATATGTTGATTAACGTTTATCAATAACGGTTGGCTTGCTAGATAAGTTTGACGTTATTGTCATACAGATGGCGGTGATCAACTGGTCCCTAAAAGTCACACCTAAAGGATGTGTTTGAGAGATGTGATTATTTGAGAAAATAATCATATTGATGCCATATTATATGACTAAAAGGTTAGTCAATGTGATGATGAGACGATTATTTAATAACGATTAAATAATACAAGCTGAGACGAATTAAAAGTAATTCGTAATTCAATATAAACTGTTGTATTTAATTAGCATATATATAATGTAAGCTTATGCGAATTAAAATGTTAATTCGTAATTGAATATAAAATGTTATATTGAATTAGCAAATTATAATGATACGGATAATTATAATTAACGTATATATTATACGATTGTCATATTAGATGTTATCAGACCGGTATTAATGTATCGACTACAAAATGTTGTATGGACATATTAATACATGACAACACAAATGACATTTATAATAACAATACACATTATATATTAAAGCGAATTTAACCGAAATAAAGTCCAGATTCACTCTGGAATTTTCGGTCCATTAGTGGTTAATTAAAGGAGAAAATATCTCCCCTAATAACTAAAATTGTGCCGTGAGAAAGGAAATAGGAGGAGAAAAAACTTTGTTTTTTTTTTCTAACCCTAATTTATTCTCTCTTGTGCCTCCATCTCTAATCATCACAAAATTAAAAAGTTAACAGTAACGTTTCACAAAAACATTCTAGCAAATTCAAGGGCATTTCTCATTCTATCTTGGGTGCTACGATTAAGAGATATCATCATTTTGATATTGTTCTTAGGCCTTTAAAGAAAGGACTAAAGGTTATTTCTAATCTCTCGCTTATTATGCATTTTCGTTTATGACTATTAATCTTATAATCATAATTTCATTATAACCCTGATTGTTTTAAAAGGAAGTATACGGATATTTTCCCACAAGTGGTATCAGAGCCTTTGGGCTATGAAATTGTTTATATGATTTTCGTTAATATGAATTTGTATAATTCTTAATAAAAAATTTTCCCACAAGCGATGAAGGTAACGTGGAGTGCCACCATTGCCGCGTCTCTCCTGTTGGTATGTCTTCTTCTTTTATTCATATGATTGAGATTAACCATGCAAGTT
Source organism: Heliosperma pusillum (assembly GCA_022085475.1). Lineage (NCBI taxonomy): Eukaryota > Viridiplantae > Streptophyta > Magnoliopsida > Caryophyllales > Caryophyllaceae > Heliosperma > Heliosperma pusillum. Next base: position 6,002 of record JAIUZE010074146.1, on the reverse strand, counting down.
TCGGAACTTGGGTATTAGATACTGGTTGTGGTTCTCATCTGTGTAATCATTTGCAGGGCCTAAGAAACATCACAACTCTCGCAAGGGGTGATGTGGACCTACGAGTGGGGAATGGAGCAAGAGTAGCTGCCGTTTCAGTGGGAACATATGTAATCCAACTCCCGAGTGGATTTGAGTTATTTCTGAATAACTGTTACTATGTACCCAGTTTATCTAAAAACATTATCTATGTTTTCGTACTTAATAAGGACGGTTTTTCGTTTGTAATAAAGGATAATAGCTGTATTTTCTCTTTAAACGAAATGATTTATGGTAAAGCAGTTTCCATGAATGGGATTTATGTTTTAGATCAAACTTCAGATATAATGCATGTGAATAGTAAGAAAGCAAAGGTTGGTGACAAAGATCAAACCTATCTATGGTATTGCCGTATGGGACACATAAATGAAAAACGCGTGAAGAAGCTCATTGACAATGGGACTATCTCCCCATTTGACTATGAGTCTTTTGGCATGTGTGAATCATGTCTCAAAGGCAAAATGACTCGAATTTCCTTCAAAGGTGTTGGAATGCGCGCTTCTGACCTATTAGGACTCATACATACTGATGTGTTTGGACCTATGTCAATCAACGCTAGAGATGGCTATATATATTTTATCACTTTCACGGACGATTTGAGTAGATATGGATATGTCTACTTAATGAAGCATAAAAGTGAGTCCTTTGACAAGTTCAAGGAATTCCAGAATAAGGTTGAAAACCAACTGGATAGAAAGATTAAAGCACTACGTTCAGATCGTGGTGGCGAATATCTTTCGAATGAGTTTGATCAACACCTCAAAGACTGTGGTGTAGTACTACAGTTAACTCCACCTGGAACACCACAATTGAATGGTGTGTCCGAACGGAGAAATCGAACATTACTTGATATGGTTCGATCCATGATGAGTCACACGGTTGTACCTGATTCATTGTGGGGTTATGCTCTTTTGTCAGCTGCTTTAATACTTAACCGAAGTCCGTCTAAAGCTGTAGACAAGACTCCATATGAATTATGGAAGGGAACGGTCCCTAACTTGTCCTTTATTCGGGTTTGGGGCTGCGAGGCTTATGTCAAGTGGAGACCTGACGATAAGCTCGGCCCACGATCGGTCAAGACATACTTTATTGGTTATCCAAAAGGGATGTTTGGTCATTACTTTTACTCGCCTACCGAACATCGAGTTTTTGTTGCGGCTAGTGCGACGTTCTTAGAGAAAGAGTTTCTCGAGAATATGACAAGTAATGGAACCTTCTATCTGTCCGAGATTCAAGAACCAACAACCGAGCAACCAATGGAGGAAACTGTTCCTTCATTATCGGTTGCGGTTAATATTCCTTTGGAACCTAGGAGGTCGGGTAGATAATCTATTCCTCCAGACAGATACATTGGTATGGTCGAGGAGAATGAGAGAGATGACGTTTTACTCCTAGAGAGTAACAAACCCGCTACCTATAAAGGTGCCATGATCTGTTCCGACTCTAAGCTATGGCTTGACGCCATGCAATCCGAGATGGACTCTATGTATGAGAATGACGTATGGGATCTGGTTGACTTACCTGATAAGGTTCGGCCTCTTCAGTGCAAATGGCTTTACAAAATAAAACATTCTGTAGAAGGACAACCAGATACCTACAAGGCACGACTAGTGGCAAAAGATTTCACTCAAGTGCACGGATTGCATTATGATGAAATTTTTGCACCCGTAGTCATGTTGCGTTCCATTCGGATAATCTTAGCGATTGCCGCTTTTCATGACTATGAAATTTGGCAAATGGATGTGAAAACCGCCTTCTTAAACGGTTATTTGGAGGAGGAGTTGTACCTGGTACAACCCGAAGGTTTCATTGATCCTAAACATCCTAAGAAGGTTTGCAAGCTTAAGCGTTCCATCTATGGACTTAAGCAAGCTTCTCGGAGTTGGAATCATCGTTTCGACCAGGTGATAAAAGAGAATGGATTTACTCGATCGGTCGAGGAACCATGCTTATATATCAAGTCGAGTGGGAGTAAGATTGTCTTCCTAATATTGTATGTCGATGACATACTCTTGATTGGGAATGACATACCTCTCTTAACTTCGGTAAAGTTTGGTTAAAGAACCATTTCCAGATGAAAGATCTGGGCAAGGCACAAAGAATTTTGGGGATCCGTATCTACAGAGATAGATCACGACGGATGTTATCCCTCAGTCAGGAGTCTTATATAGATAAGATTCTTGAGAGGTTCGGCATGACCAACTCCAAGAAGGGGAACCTTCCAATGGTCTCTGGGATGCATTTGAGTAAAGCTCAGGCACCAAAGACATCGGAAGAGGTCGAGCGCATGAGTCGGATTCCTTATGCATCAGCTATAGGATCGATAATGTATGCCATGATATGCACACGTCCAGACGTGGCATATGCATTGAGTATGACGAGTCGTTACCAAGGCAATCCAGGTGAAACACACTGGATAGCTGTTAAGAATATCCTTAAGTACCTACGGAGGACTAAGGATTGGGTATTGGCTTATGGAGGTGACACTGAGCTATGCGCAACCGGTTACGCAGATGCTAGCTTCCAAACGGATCGAGATGACTCGAAATCTTAGTCTGGATTCGTGTTTACTCTTAATGGCGCTGCGGTCAGCTGGAAAAGCTCCAAACAAAGCAGGTAAGCAAGATTCTACGGGGGACTGATGTTCGAGTACATGCTTGCTTCAGAGGCTGCGAAGGGAAGCTATATGGATGCGTCAATTCTTACAGGGACTAACCGTAGTTCCTAGTTCGGATGGCCCGATTACCATCTATTGTGATAATAGTGGTGCCATCTTCCAGGCTAAGGAGCCTAAGTCCAGCAACAAGTCTAGGCATGTACAACGGAAAGCTCACATGATCCGAGATTACGTGGAGCAAAGGGAGATAGTGATAGACAAGATTGCTACAGATGATAACGTCGCGAGATCCTCTCACTAAACCATTGAGATATGATAAGCATGAAGGGCACGTTATTTCCATGGGAATCAAACGTGTTCCTGAGTTGTAATAGGTTTTTTATATGGATTAGACACCTGTATCTTTTTCATAAAAACTATCTATAAAATCATCGTTTTGTTTTATATTTTGTTTTTCATGTGGGTTGTACTGACAACATTGAACACCACAAAGTGAACTGAATTACATTATATTTGTTTTGGTCCGTAATCGCCTACATGAGCTGGTAACTCTGGCAATTATTCTGTGAAGTCGATTGATGGTGGGTTCAACGAGCCATAAGTCAAACAGTTGACTGATCGATCACATATGCGAGTTATAATGATACCTCGCAGGACAATTTTGTGACAACGTTATGGAGTCCTAAATGTTTCGGAACATTAGGTGCCAGGTCGTGGATAGGACATCCATAGTGTTACTAGAGTCGATTCTTTTGACTATCGACTGTCTCTTGAGATAAAGGCAGTTTTTGGGTGACTTTGGTTTCTTTCTCATGGTCGACCGTAACAGGAGGCTAAGTAGATTTTCACTGGGTCATTTCATACTGCGCTTGTATCTGCAAGATTTGAGTTGAAGAAAATATCCAACCTTTATCAGGTTATGTTATTTCTCAGGGCCACTCGAGGAGTTGTAACTGAAATGCATGGCCATGCTCGAATAAAGATTCGTTTATCAGTTAAGTTACTCTCTAGTCGGGGAAACCACTCTTGATACTGATCACTTGTAAAATACGACATTTGTGAATACGGACTTTGCAAATTGGTTTACATTGAGTGGGAGAAAGTTATTATGGATATGAGAATCGGTTATCGCACATACACTTGTACGGACAAGTGGGAGATTGTTGGAGCTAGTGTCCTCCAGTTAGTGCAATAACATAAATAAATCTCTGTAGGTTCACAGGGTATACTTTGTATAATAATCAGTTGATTAACGTTTAACAATAACGGTTGGCTTGCTAGATAAGTTTGACGTTATTGTCATACAGATGGCGGTGATCAACTGGTCCCTAAAAGTCACACCTAAAGGATGTGTTTGAGAGATGTGATTATTTGAGAAAATAATCATATTGATACCCTATTATATGACTAAAAGGTTAGTCAGTGTATTTGACTAAAAGGTTAGTCAATGTGATGATGACAGATTATTTAATAATGATTAAATAAAGTTAGCTGAAACGAATTAACTGTAATTCGTAAATTGAATATAAAATGTTATATTTAATTCTTGTATATAATGTAAGCTAATTAAACATAAACCGTTATAATTAATTGGCAAATTATAAATATAAGGATATTTATAATTAATGATGTATTATAATGTCGGTCCATGGAAAACGACGATTATAATATATTACATTATATTGGAAGCTAAAATGACCAAAAACGAAAGTATCCAGATACACTCGGTTTTTAGTCAATGGGTAGTTATTTTTGAGGAGACAAAATCTCCTCATATAAAACCCTTATGAGCCGTGAGAAGCATGGGAAGTGAAAAAGAAAAATTCTAACCTAATTTTCACTTGAGCCTCCATCTATCAGATTCACACATCACAAAAAGAAAAAGTTAACAGTAACTTTTCACAAAAACACAAAACCTCCTTCTCATCAGTGAGATCGCGTAAGAGGTTCTCTTTCTAGTAAAAGAAAAGGATATTTCTCGGAGCATCTTGGGTGCAACGATTAGGAGGATATCTACCTTGATATCTCTGTTCTTTACGCCTATTGCTAGGACCGGAGGTTGATTTCTAAATCTTTTTCTTTGTTTTCGTTTATGACTCGATAATCAAATTATTACTTTTCGTTATAATCCTATAATAATTGTATTGTGGTAATACCGATTTCCCACAAAAACATTGTCCCGGAGGTGAATGCTCCTGGAGGAAGCGGGATGGAATACGGTGTCTAAACGTGGTAAGTCTTTTGTACCTGCTTCTCCTATTGTCATTCAGCCCACTGAAACTCCTGCTAAACCTATTCTGCAATTCACGAAAGAGGAGGTGCAACCGTAAATTGAGTACTGAAAAACTGCTGTAATTTGTTATGTTCTTGGTGGTAATCCTCCATGGGAAGTATTGACTGGGTATATCAAAAGACTGTGGGGAAAGTATGAGTATCATAAAATTTCATTTCTCCCTAATGGTGTATTCATGAATCGTTTCTGTAACAGCCGGAAATGTACCCTATTTTTCTAGTAGAAATATTTTACGAAATCTTTTCAGCAAGTTTAAGTTTTAATTTGGAATTTAAAGTTTCGAGTCGAATTTAGAATTTCCGAGTTCGTATTTGGAATTTCGCGAGATTCCATGAGAATCCCGTCTTAAGTCGTCTTTGACTTTTCTTGACTTTTAAGTCGTCTTTGACTTTTTTTTACTTTTAAGTCGTCTTTGACTTTTCTTGACTTTTAAGTCGTCTTTGACTTTTCTTGACTTTTGAGCCGCCTTTGACTTTCGTTGACTTTTCCGACTCACCCTACATATACTCCCTCAAACCCTAAACCTAATTCATTTCCTCACAATTCATTTCCTTCTTTTTCCTCACCTTAAACACCAAAAACCTTGCCTCCATTTTGATCCGTCTTAGATTCGTCACTACGCCTTCATTTCTCGCTCAAATTCTCGTAAGTTCGTCTTATTCTTCCCCTCTTATCTTCCTCTATCCGTATTGGTAATAAAATTACCGTCTTTCTCGCTTTTTAAATTATCCGTCTTTCTCAATGTGAATGATATTCATCTTTTATTATGTAATTGTATGTAGGTGGAGACTAGGAAGGTTTAGAAACCGTTTAAAGACGCTAAAAGGTAACAGTGAAGGGTTACTCGATATCATTTACGTGTTTTATGTGATTTCTAGGATAGAAACCGTATTTAGATTAGGGTTAGTATGCTTAGGACTTGTGTTGTTGTTGTTGGTTGTTGTTAGTTGTTAATTGATATGAGAATTGATGGTTTGTGATGATAAATGATGATTTTGTTGTTGGTAACTTGTT
>JAIUZE010074145.1:0-17524 GCA_022085475.1 Heliosperma pusillum | reverse complement strand
GTGAAATGTAAGCCCTAGTGAGCGTATTCGGTTGCCTAAGAGTGTCTTCCCCGGGTCTTTGAATAACATGATGGATTCGGATTTGTATTCCATATGCTTTTATCATTATTTATCGAAATGTCTATCTATCCTTATCGTATCTCACATGTATATCTATATATGCATGATTTTACTTTTGTATTTCTTTCTATGTACGTTTAATGTGATATGGCTGGGAGAACCCGAAGTTACTCCCTACTAATTGTGGCGTTCATGTTTTTCATGAATGAACAAGTTGCTTGCATGGATGGCTTTTTGCTTATGCTATTTTGGGTTCGGGTGTGAGCTAGCGGGCGTTGTCCCTGGAAGTTTCACCTCTAGACGATTTTAGCTAGTTTTGCTAAACACTTGTTCTTTGTTAACACTTTGAGAGACCTCGTCTCTTTGTTGTATTTCGTACTTAGTTTGTAATATTTTGACACTCCTCGTATTATTTATCTTGCATGTATAAAAGTTTTTTTAAAATACCGTATTTCCGCATATTATTTCACATGCTTGTATGTTTTATATTTCCGCATTCGCGAGGGTTGTCACAGTTGGTATCAGAGCTTTATCGCTCCCGACGCACACACGTGAACCCTAACTTAAACTACTTGACCATGAAATAAGAAATGAGAGTTGGGTAGAAGTTAAGGACTTTACTTGGTAGTCTATTTGTTTATGCTAATTGATAGGAGTAACTTAATTTGTTTTTGTTTCTTATGAAGATGGTTAGACCACGTTTAGCTGAGAGCGTTATGATGGAAGCTCTTACTCAAGTGCTGAAAAATCAGCAAGATGCAGCTTTAGCTAATGCCAACCAAGTTCCCCCTAGAAGGGAAGATAACCATCAAGGTGGCTACGCATGGGTAGCTGGGCAAATAGCTAGAAGTAAGATCGTACCATATGGTGGAGAATCGGATCCTACGGAGCTATCTGATTGGTTCCGTGAAATGGAGAAGCAGTTCGATCTATACCAAGTCCGAGAAGAGGACAAGGTGAGGATCGCAAAGCATTTCCTTGTGAGGGAAGCTGACAGCTGGTGGGCTATCACAAGTGCCACCGCTGTTCTTGAAGAGGACTTTAACTGGGCTTGCTTCAAAGCTCTCGTGGAAGGGAGATTCTATCCTAAAGAGCTTAAACAACAAAGGCTCAAGGAGTTCATTGATTTTAAAGAAGGCAACTTATCAGCTCAAGAGTTTACTACGGAGTTTAATAAGCTTGCGCATTTTGCGCCGAGGCTTATCCGAGATGATGAAGACCGAGCATTCTTTTACCGTAACAAGTTGAGTGCCGTTCTGCAAAGTAAAGTGAGGAGGAATACCACCTTCTTTGGAGATCTTTATGATGATGCCTTGTGGGCCGAGAATTCAATGAAGGCTATTAGAGATGAAGCTTTGATGAATAATCCCTCTCCTTCTTATGCTCCTAGGCCGAATGTTTTTGGGAAGAGGCCGTTTATTCCGTCTTCCTCTAATTCTTATGCTAGTAAGAGGAGATTCAATCCTCCTTCGAATGCAAATACAAGGAATCCTGCTCCTTTTATTCCTAGAGCTACTTCAAATGTGGCTCATAGGCCTTATGCTCCGCAAGCTCAATCTCAAGGTCGCTTTTGCAACCGTTGTAGACAACCACATCACCCCGGTGTGGCATGTTACAACCGACCTTATGTGTGTTTCTTTTGTCAAAAGGGTGGTCACCGCTATGATGATTGCCCCGATCGAAAGTTGCCCCCTCCTCCTCCTAAACCCAAGGGTTCAATCTTTGTCATGAGCCGTGCCGAAGCCGGCGCTCATCCCGAGATCATTACGTGTATGTTCTCAATTTTAGAGCAACCGTGTCTTATTCTTTTTGATACCGGTGCTTCTATGTCTTTTGTGTCATCAAACTATGCTAATAAGCTATCTATCAAGCCTACATCTAGTGAGGATACTCCCATATCCTTACCATCCGGAGATATTATCTCTTGTTCTATCCTTTATCCAAATGTACCTATATCTATTGCGGGTTCTATCTTTCCCGCAAATCTCCTTAAGTTTCCTCTAGGAGAGTTTGATATTATATTAGGGATCGATTGGCTAGCTATGTATCATGCTAGGTTCGAGTGTCGTGATCAAAAGATTTATTTAAAGAGTCCATTAGGGGTTAGAATAACCTATAAGGGATCTCATCCCCGTAAAGGCGTGTCTTTAATTTCCGCTATGAAATTGGTAAGTATGGTTAGAAAAGGTCACCAAGCATTCTTGTGTGTTGTGACTTCTTCAAATACCTCTTTGCCAAGTATTGAAGATGTGCATATTGTTCGAGAATTCGTCGATGTATTTCCTGAATATTTACCCGGGATTCCTCCAGAGCGTGATGTTGAATTCTCCATTGATCTTGTACCAGGTTTTGGACCCATAGCCAAAGCTCCTTATCGTATGGCTCCGTCCGAATTGAAAGAATTAAGGAAGCAGCTAGATGATATGATTGAGAAGGGTTTTATTCGACCAAGTGCCTCGCCTTGGGGTGCTCCAGTTCTTTTTGTGAAGAAGAAAGATGGTTCAATGAGGCTCTGTATTGATTATCGTGAATTGAATCGGATTACAATCAAGAATAGGTATCCTTTACCAAGAATTGAAGATTTGTTTGACCAATTAAAGGGTGCTTCCACTTTTTCAAAGATTGATTTGAGATCCGGTTATCATCAAATTCCGGTTAGAGATGTTGATATTCCAAAGACCGCTTTTAGTACCAGGTATGGTCATTATGAGTTCAAGGTGATGCCATTTGGATTGACGAATGCTCCCGCTATCTTTATGGACCAAATGAACCGCACATTTAGTGAGTATCTTGACAAGTGTGTGGTGGTATTCATTGATGATATTCTTATTTTCTCCAAGTCCGAAGATGAGCATGCTATTCATTTGAGGATTATTTTGGGTGTTCTCCGTCGTCAGAAGTGGTATGCTAAGTTCTCTAAGTGCGAATTTTGGTTACCTAAAGTGTCCTTTCTTGGGCATGTGATTTCAAAAGAAGGTGTAATGGTGGATCCTTCGAAGATTGAGGCCGTTGTTGATTGGAAGAGTCCGACTGATATTAGAGAGATTCGAAGTTTTCTTGGTTTAGCTGGTTATTACCGAAGATTTGTCAAGGATTTCTCTAAGCTTGCTAGACCGATGATTCAGTTATTGAAGAAGGAAACCAAATTCCTATGGAATGAAGCTTGTGAAGCAGCGTTTCAAGAGTTAAAGAAGAGGTTAACTACCGCTCCGGTGTTTACTTTTTCTGAAGATGGAGTAGACTTTGATGTCTATTGTGATGCTTCTAAAATGGGATTGGGTTGTGTTCTTATGCAAAATAGGAGGGTGGTGGCGTATGCTTCAAGGCAGTTGAGAGTTCATGAAGTGAACTATCCTACTCATGATTTAGAATTGGCCGCTGTTGTTCATGCTTTGAAAGTGTGGAGACATTATCTTATTGGAGTTCATTGTCGTATCTTCACCGATCACAAGAGTTTGAAAGTACATATTTACTCAAAAAGAGTTGAATATGAGGCAAAGAAGATGGTTGGAATTGGTGAACGATTATGATTTTGAGTTATTGTATCATGAAGGGAAGGCAAATGTTGTTCCCGATGCTCTTAGTAGGAAAGCTTCTCATGCTTTGAATGCTATGCGGGTATTACCCGATGATCTTTGTGCCGAGTTTTGAAAGTTGAGTTTGGAATTCGTGGAGCGTGGATTTGTTTATGTTGGTGCTATGACTGTCGAGCCTGTTTTTCTACGTGAAATCCGTGAAAGCCAAGTTGATGATCTTACCTACAAGTCTATTCAAGCTAAACTTCTTGAAGGTAAAGGTAAATATTTCAAGTTTGATAATGAAGGTGTTCTTCGTTTCCATGGTCGTTTATTTGTTCCTAATGCTCTTGATTTGAGGAAGCGAGTTCTTGATGAAGCTCACCTTTCCCCTTATTCTATTCACCCCGGGGTGATAAGATGTACAAAGATTTGAAGCTACAATTTTGGTGGCCGAACTTGAAAGGTGATGTTGTATCTTATGTTGGAAGATGTCTTACTTGCCAACAAGTGAAGATTGAACACAAGAGGCCCGGTGGATTGCTACAACCTTTGGATATTCCGCTATGGAAGTGGGAATCTATTTCTATGGATTTGTTATGGCTTTGCCGAGGACCGTTGGAGGTAAAGATGCCGTTTGGGTTGTTGTTGATCGATTGACCAAGTGTGCTAGATTTATTCCGATCAAAGAAACTTGGAGTTTGGACCGTTTAGCGAAAGCCTATGTTGATGAAATTGTTAGATACCATGGTGTTCCTAAGGAGATTATATCCGACCGAGATCCGAGATTCTGTTCGAGATTTTGGAAAGCTTTGCAAGAAGCCATGGGTAGTAAGTTGTTGATGAGTACTGACTGCTTTTTATGCGCTACGGATGGTCAGACTGAGAGGACTATTCAGACTTTAGAAGACTTGCTTAGGGCTTGTGCTCTTGACTTCCAATCTAGTTGGGAAAAGAGTCTACCGTTGGTGGAGTTTTCTTACAACAACAGTTATCATGCATCTATCAAGATGGCTCCATATGAAGCTCTTTATGGAAGGAAATGTCGGAGTCCTATTTGTTGGAATCAATTGAGTGACAATCGTGATTTAGGCCCCGATGTCTTGTTGAAACCATTGATAATGTGAAGGTCATTCGTGATAGAATGAAAGCCGCTCAAGACCGTCAAAGTCTTATGCCGATATCCGAAGAAGGCCTTTAGAATTCGAGGTTGGAGATAAAGTGTTCTTGAAGGTATCTCCAATGAAGGGTGTTAAACGGTTTGGTGTTAAGGGTAAATTGAGCCCGAAATACATTGGACCCTTTGATATTGTGAAAAGGATTGGTGCCGTTGCTTACAAGTTTGATTTGCCCCCGAATTTGGCTAAGGTTCATGATGTATTCCATGTTCTCAATTGAGAAAGTATGTTAGTGATCCAAGCCATGTCTTTCAAAAGGAATTGCCCGAGCTTGAACCGAATTTGTCCTTTGAAGAGAAGCCGATCCGCATCCTAGATCGTAAGGATAGGAAGTTGAGAAGTAAAGTAGTTCCTTTAGTGAAAATCTTGTGGAGAAGTGCTAATGTCGAAGAAGAGACTTGGGAAACTGAAGCTTCTATGCGTAGTAAATATCTGAGTCTATTCGAGTAAGGTATTTTTTCTTTCCCTCAAGTTTCGAGGGCGAAACTTTTTAAAAGGTGGGGTGATTGTAACACCCGGAAATGTACCCTATTTTTATAATGAAAATATTTTACGAATACTTTTCAGTGAATTTAAGTTTTAATTTAGAATTTATTGTTCCGAGTCGAATTTAGAATGTCCGTGTTCGTATTTTGAATTTCCGCGAGATTCCATGAGAATCCCGTCGTAAGGCGAGTTTGACGTTTATTGACTTTTTCCCTCATATTCCACTCATACTCCCTTAACCTATTTCATTCACTCAAACACCAAAACCTTACTTCTTCCTTAAGCAAAATCAAAACCCTTGCCTCCATAATCTTTCCGATCTTAAAATCATCGTAGCTCATTCGTTCTTTGTTTAAATTCACGTAAGTTCGTCTAATTCTTCCCCTCTTACCTTCCTCTATCCGTATTGATATTAAAATCATCGTCTTTCTCGCTTTTCAACTTTCCGTCTTTCTCAAGATGAATTTTATTCATCTTTTATGATCTATTTGTAGGTGGTGACCTCCAAGATCCCGACAAAGACTATTTTCTAATTGAAGAGGAGCTTGACGAGTAGTGAAGACGCATAAAGGTAACGGTGAAGGGTTACTCGGTATCATTTACGTGTTTTACATGCTTTATACGCTAGAATTCGTATTTAGAATACGATTAGGAAGATTAGGATTCATGTTATGGATGATGATTATGGGTATTTGATGATTGTTGATGATGAATATTGATTGTTGATAATTATTAGAATTGAATTATGAGAATTGAAAAGGATTGAATGCTTGATGAGGGTTCTCGGGTGAATAGGGGTTCCCAGCCGGGTGACCGGCCGCCGGTCTGCCCACTGGCTGGGAACACATAAGTAACAACCTTGGATTTTTGTACAGGGGTGGTCTTGGCCGGGTGCCCGGCCGCCGGTCTCCAGACGGCCAGGAACACATGCCCTGTTTTCTATGATTTTTGAATTTTGTCTTGTGCTCCGAGCCGGGGTACCGGCCACCGGCCACCGGCCTCCAGATCGGCCTGGAACACGGCTGTGTTTTTCTCATATAATTTCTAAAACTCGTAATTTATAATAGTTCGCATGATCCGTTTATCGTATAATTTTACGTAGTGACTTTTAATATTCATGTTTTGGATATATGATATTTCATTCGCTTGTATCACATGTTTTGTGACGGTTTTTGCTATGTCCCACTTTAAGTCGGTTTTTACAAATGATACGGTTTGAGCACTATTTTGTCTTCTGCTTTGTACTCTCATTCCCTTGGCTACCTCCACGTTCGTAAGGCTGGAATGTCGGAACGGGGAGGTATCCTACTGCTTAATTGCATGTGTTAGTGGTCATACGACGACGTTGTTGGGAGTTGAACGCATTGCGTTGATCGACCTGGCTGTCAAATGTTGTGTACTTGCGAGGTGGTGTTATTTGCATGTAGCGTACCGCTTGTTATGAGGCTTGAGCTCTTTTCCGCCTCTTTCGTGAATTATTCTACCGAATTTGGGGTACTCGGCGTCTTTTTATTGACCGAGTCTTGGATGCGAAACGTTTATCGCATGTCGAACTGGAAAATGCGATTCCGGGATGCTGGCCAGATTTAGACTAGGATCGGATATTTATATCGTCGTCCTACCGGAGGAAATTAGTGCACATATACGAAATGAATTGAATTGTGTATGCGTTCAGGGAAATGTTATATCCCGTGGATGACTTTTAATCATACTTGCCATGTACACGGTGCTAGTGCGTTTCATTTACCGTGAGAGATGTCGCCGTTGTGTCGTCGTCTTTGAATGCGTGATTTCATGACTTATTATTCATGGTCATTGCATGATTGGGCATTGTCTATGTTTTGGTATGCTTGAATGGATGATAATATGATGGATTTATTGTGGTCATCGCATGACTTGGCTTGGTTTGTTTGTCGAGTCTCAATCTTATCAAACTTATACCGCTAACGGTGAGATGTAAGCCCTAGTGAGCATATTCGGTTGCCTAAGAGTGTCTTCGCCGGGCCTTTGAATAACATGATGGATTCTGATTTGTATTCCATATGCTCTTATCATTATTTATCGAATTGCCTATCTATCCTTATCGTATCTCACATGTATATCTATATATCCATGATTTTACTTTTGTATTTCTTTCTATGTACGTTTAATGTGATATGGCTGGGAGAACCCGGAGTTACTCCCCACTAATTGTGGCGTTCATGTTTTTCATGAATGAACAGGTTGCTTGCTTGGATGGCTTTTTACTTATGCTATTTTGGGTTCGGGTGTGAGCTAGCGGGCGTCTCTAGACGATTTTAGCTAGTTTTGCTAAACACTTGTTCTTTGCTAACATTTTGAGAGACCCCGTCTCTTTGTTGTATTTCGTACTTAGTTTGTAATATTTTGACACTCCTCGTATTATCTATCTTGCATGTATAAAAGTTTTTTAAAATACCGTATTTCCGCATATTATTTCACATGCTTGTATGTTTTATATTTCCGCATTCGCGAGGGTTGTCACACTAACAAACAGGAAAACTCTAGCAATTGTCAACAATAAACTTATACTTCCCAAAATGATTTTAAGGGGAGCTATGCTCTCAAACAAAGAAGCAACAAGGTCAATCCACTGTGAAAAGTAAAAAAGAAATCACTAACCAAAAGTCAAGCTACTATTTCGTATGATCCGAAAAAAATAAACACTCAACTAATTCAGTCTGTCCAAATAGATAACCATTTTTAAAACTTAATCACAAACATGGTGTGGCTACTTATTATCATAGAATTAAAAACAAGATAAGAACTACCACTTTACTTTTAATCATCTTTAAGATCTCAAAAGTTGTATACAAACTAATTGGGTGCACAATAATTAGATGAGCACAAACTAACTCCAAACCAAATTTTACACTACAAACACGACAATTTCCATTTCACTCCTGTTCATCTTACAATCCACCCAAATGAGTTTACCAGATCGAGTTGAGTTTTACCGTGACTGCAAATTATGATTTCATCCTGATACAATGCTCTATTGCGAGACTAATTTAATATTTAAACACTCATATAAATTAGTAATTTAGATACTGAAAGCCCTAACTCCTACGTAATTGCAAAAATAATAATCATAACAACAATTTAAGCGTGAACCAAAAATTGGAGTATAAAGAATGCAGAAGGCGGAGAATAAGCTACCGATGTAACAAGGTAGCCCTGAATCGGAAACAGTGAGAAAGGTGTGCGGCAAAAAGAACCCATAAATTCAACAAGGACGGTATTGGGGGACTCTTAAATCAACGAATAAGATCAACTCCCCTCCCCCTTCTCATCCAACACTGCCACAAAAGGTCCTCAAAATTCAGCGTTAAAATTTAACCGGGCAACGACAAAGATGTAGAAATGGTGAACTAATTAAGTCGCAATAGTTGATTAGAAAAAAAAAACACAAAACCAAAAACCTGAAATCTATTAGTGGAAAACAAACCTTGAATTGGGATCCCTAGATGTTGCAAATGATTTAACCCGCACTAACCGTCCTTCTCAAACACTACCGCAATCATGCAAAAACAATTGATCAAAAATCAACGTATAAGCAGTATAGTCGGAATAATCTTAGTGAAATAACTCAAAGATAAATAAATAAATTAGAAGTAGACAACCAATACCACTTGCAACCACCACTACCCACCAGCGGTTCCGTCGTGGTCTCACTGGACATCCAATACCTAATAATAACAGACAACCAATATTCATTATTAACAAACAATATAGTTAGAAGACCTAACAATATAAGAATAATAGCAATAATAACAAACAATAACAGCAACTAAAAACATTAGTAGTAATAATAACAATAACAATACAATAATACCAAAATACTGATAATAGTAATGATAACAAAACTCAAACCTCTAATCTAAGCTACTAATGATAACTAACCTAATAAGGATACCGATTAAAAACACTTCCGGTCATCTGTGATAGCAGAACGGCAGAGCACGAAATCCCAGGGATAAGATTTGTGCCACAAAATTTATTCTCCAAATTAATCTTTGGATGGGTGCATTATGTCGCTTATTGAATTACGTTACATAGTGTCGACCGTTTCATTCATCAGCATGTTGACTTATTTTTACTGTTGTCTTCTAACATCTTTAAGATACTCGCCACTAAAAAATGTATCCCTTTTGCATAAATCTTTTTTAAGAGACAAACAACTTCCAAGAAAGCCACACACCCCTACAGAATGGAGGTCCCAAAAGTCAATATCCCACTATCCCATCCTTCCCTTCAGCACTCTCAACATTTTCCCTATCTTTCATTGCGGGCAAAACAAGCCAAACAGAGTCGTTTAGAAAGGTTCTATCTTAATTCGGAAAAATATTGCAATTTTGTCATTGAACATGTATTATGAGTTCTTAGTTTTACCTCCTAGCCCTCACCCCAACCCTCTCCACCTAATTCCCAAAACCTATCCCCAACACTTGACCTCAGCCCATTGACCGTCATCAGGCCACCATGAAACCACCAAACTCATCCCGACCTCAACCCATCATACCATCTCCCCCTCTCCCTCTCAACGCTATCCCTCATCTTATCAGGTATAGTGCACCTATTTCGTATGCCTTTAAACAACTTTAACCTTGCATCCCAAAAACCACAAGCCTCAGATGATACATTGGTGTTACCTAATCATGAAAATGCAGATACCTTAAATAGCCGAACAATAATATTGCAATGCCTGTAATTACAGGACAAAAATGAAATCAATAAAAAATTATGTTGGCTTGAATTTAATTAACTTGAAAAATCATTAGAATTAGAAAGTGTGATAGAAAATGGAACCTTCACTGAACCACGATAGCTCAAAGGATACAATATTTTAGACATCATAAGGGTGGATGTACCTGATGTGGGAGCCTGTCCACGAGACCCAACACATCTCACCACGAATTTTCACCCTAATCATAAATCTCATATTCACCCTAATTATCTCCAATAATATTGGTGACCCATCAAACGGAAACTCAAAGAGTAAAAGACCATGTAAAATACTCACAGTAAAACACACAAGCACTGGATCTACAAACCAAAAAATCTAATTAAACCCAAAAATAAAAAATCGATCAGTGGGCACAAACCTGAAATTAGAAACCCCTGAAAATTGAAACGTCTTGCCAAACACTACTGCAATCACAATTTAATCACTGGTAACAAACGTGGAATTGGAGAAAGGAATTGTACGTCGACATGCAAGTGGCTTTCTCGTTCGCCTGTGAGCAGGTCAAATTGTCTATCAAACAGGTTAAAGTATAACACATATTCAAAATGAGTCGTTGGAGTCTCGTTCAAAATAATAACTCCGTTGTGCTGTGCAGTTTCGCTGAAAACAAAAAAGACTAATCCAATAAGGTATCATCCAGCTGCTATTGTCTCATCTAAGTAAATAAACCATCAATTTTGATAAGGGTGGACGTTGTTACTGATTAAAGTGGTCCAATAAACTTAAAAATGCAAGTATTTAATGGCCTGAGATGTTCCAATTTTATCTTGCCAATCCCGCTAAAAGAAAAAGATCAAGAAGACTTAATTATTGTAATTTGGACATGGATGTAATGAATCTATGACACGCAACAATACTCGTTAATGGTCTAAGAATGTAACACTGAAAAGCTTAATGAGTTAAGAAATGAGAATATAATATAAAAATCATCATTCTCATTCCACAATTATTACTAATATATGATATATGATTAGTCTACATAAGTAACAAAAAAACTAAAACAATAAAAACAACATACTGCTATCATAGAGTAAAAAAAATAAACAAACCCACAAACCTTTAGGCCATTCATTAACCGTTATTTCCTTAAGACGAGAAATGGCAGAGACTGAAACAATGATAAGTTTGTAAATATAACCTACAATGAGGAATTTGAAGGACAAGAGGTATATAAGCAAGAAAATGGAATACAAAAACCCCACAACTCCACAATCAGCTATAAAATACACCACTTTAAGATAGGGCGATGATAAAGCTACTACCGTTTTTGTTAATGTCACTCAATTAGAAGCCAATTATATAATTATATGGGTATCTTACTATTCACCCTCTCACAATTTGAGTGGCATTAAAAAAATGGTAGATAAAATACACCGAGTCCTAACAGTTAGGCGAGCAAGTCGTTTATTTTTACAAACACGCCTAGAAAGGAAGACGGAGATCAGCGTGAGAAAAATTGGAGATACACTAATTGTGCCTGAGATTTTAATTCTAACAAATTCAAATTCAATGATAGTCAAGTATATGACTCCCTTCCTAAACTCAAATCGTATTTCGCAAGCCAGTATACGACATAATTTGACGAAAACCATATTATTTTACTCTATTAGTGATAAACTTTAGATCAGAACTAAATAACCCAATCCATAGAACCAAGATTAGCACACCAAATATGTATGTATTTATACGAAAACCATAGTTCAGAAGCAAACAAGTTAGATAAGAGTATACAAAATCAAAAGGTAAACATACTCCGTAAAATATAGTCTTCAAATCAAGAGAATATATTAGGCATGTCAAGAAATAATTATCATCAACAATCATACATTTTTGGTCTAAATCACACCTTTTTCATCATTGCCTCACTCCATCTTTGTCATCATCGTTACCAACCCAAAAGCAAGTGCAAATCAAATGAGCTATCAAATAAATAAAAGTAATAGGTGGAAATAATAATGAGAAAGAGTACAAAAAAGAGTGTAAACTGAATCGGAAAGCAAATAAAAATAAACGAGTAAAAAAATACAGCTATTGTTTAAACTCTCCATCAACGGATGTTTACAAATCTAGGGAGGAAAGCAAATAAAAATAAAGGACAACGAAACACGGAGGACATAAGAAAGGTAATTGGGCAAATGGGTTCAACATGTAGACACCAAAATCCTCCCAAAACCTACACAATTAGACAATTACACCAAAATCTAAACAAACCCTAATTCACCAAATCACAGAAAAGGACCAATTCAATAAAATTAACATAACCCCATCAAAATTATCCCCAAAACATCAAATTGAGCAAATCAACATCATACCCACCAAAATTTTTAAAAAGGTATTCAAATCATGCATCAAAATCAAAAATTGAGAAAATCATACAGCTTTTCACGAAGTTGAGGAGTAAGTAGACATGCAAATGACAAAGTGAAGAGAAACAGGATCGACAAGCAAATCAAATGATGGAGAAAAAGGAAAAAAGCATGACAAAAAAAAGCATACCTAAGAGATTGATGAAGGAGAAAATGGATGGGAAAATTAGACAGCTTCAGATGAAAAAAATGGATGAGAAAAGTATAGAGTTTGAGATGAAGGCGTCGGTGGTAATTGAGAGTGTGGGGGTAGAAAATAAATAAATGGCTGAGATTGATTAGAAGGGAGAGACCAATGGTGGCAAGGGGCCTTGAAAGTCACTGTTGCTAAGCTACAGTACATGGGGTTTGTTTTTTTTTAATAGGGTATAGATTGTTATCATTTTTATTATAGCATTTATTAATTAGTGACAAACATTTGCCAATCGTACAAGATAGAGTTCTAACCATAACTATTCACAAGTATCTCCCGTCTCTCCGAGATCGACCCCTTACTTCCCTAATTACATTAATTTGTTGTTAGCCTAGTTTGGGTTATTTATCTTTGATTAGGGTATGCGACAACCCTGTCAAATTTTGGCGTCGTTGCCGGGGAGCACGTTTTTGTTTATTTGTGATTAGTAGAGTTTTACCTTGTCTTTTTCTTTTTTATCTTTTCTTTTGTCTCGAGGAACACTTGTTCCTTGAGATTTTTCTCACCTTTTCCTTGTAGTATAGTGACTATTTTCAGGTAATAGGAATATTTTGTTTCAAAGAGATTGCTTTATTTTCTCTCAATGACTATCTATTTCCAACCTCCAGAATGCGAGAATGAGCCTTTCCATGAATACCTCGACCGATTTTATAGCTATTATAACCATATTTTCTCTCTTGGGTATACCCTTGATGAGACCTATAAGAGACATGTCGTGCTTCATGGAATGCTCATTGAGTGTCATAGCCTGGCTATGCATGTGACAACCCTCGCGAATGCGGAAATATAAAACATACAAGCATGTGAAATATATAGCGGAAAATACAGTATTTTAAAAACCTTTATACATGCAAGAAGAAGTATACGAGGAGTGTCCAATATTACAAACTAATGTATGAAATACAACAAAGAGACAAAGTCTCTCAAAATGTTATAAATGTCAAAGTGTTTAGCAAACTAGCTAAAATCGTCTAGAGGTGTTTCAATCCAGGGACAACGCCCGCTAGCTCACACCCGAACCCAAAATATCATAGCAAAAAGCCATCCAAATCAAGCAACCTGTTAATCCATGAAAAACATGAACGCCACAGTCAATGGGGAGTAACTCCGGGTTCTCCCAGCCATATCACATTAAACGTACATAGAAGGAAATACAACAGTAGAAGCATGCATATATAAATATACATGTGAAATACGATAAGAATACATAGG
This sequence comes from Heliosperma pusillum, assembly GCA_022085475.1. NCBI lineage: Eukaryota > Viridiplantae > Streptophyta > Magnoliopsida > Caryophyllales > Caryophyllaceae > Heliosperma > Heliosperma pusillum. The sequence continues at coordinate 3,749 of JAIUZE010074145.1, read as the reverse complement.
CAATTCAATATAAAATGATAAGAGCATATAGAATACAAATCCGAATCCATCATGTGATACAAAGACTCGGGGAAAACACTCTTAGGCAACCGAATACGCTCACTAGGGCTTACATCTCACCGTTAGCGGTATAAGTTTGATAAGATTGAGACTCGACAAACAAACCATGCCAAGTCATGGTATGACCATGAATAATCAATCATGTAATCACCCATCCACACATAACAATACAATGATGACCTCTCTCACGGTAAATGAAACGCACTAGCGTGTACCGTGTACAAGCATCCACGGGAGAAAAACATTCCCTGAACGCATACACGATTCAATTGATATTGTATATGTAGACTAATTTCCTCCTGGTAGGAACGACGATAATAATACGGTTCCTAATCTAAATCTGGCAAGACTCCCAGAATCGCATTTTCCGGTTCGACAAGCGATGACATTTCGCATCCAAGACTCGGTCAATCATTAACGCCGAGTACCCCAAATTCGGTAGAATAATTCACGAAAGAGGCGTAAAAGAGCTCGAGCCACATAACAAGCGGTACGCTACATGCAAATAACACCACCTCGCAAGTACACAACATTTGACGGCCGGGTCGATCAACGCAAAGCGTTCGCCTCCCAACAACGTCGTCGTATGCCCACTAACACATGCAATTAAGCAGTAGGATACCTCCCCGTTCCGACATTCCAGCCTTACGAACGTGGAGGTAGCCAAGGGAATGAGAGTACAAAGCACATAACAAAATAGTGCTCAAACCGTATCATTTGTAAAAACCGACTCTTAGTAGGACATACCAAAAACCGTCACAAAACATGTGAATAGCGAATTATATAAACTTAACTATGATAAAAATGAATCAATACATGATCCATAAGCATTAGAACAAGTTTATGAAGCATAATGAATAAAAACATAGATCACCTCTCCAAAACAACGTTGTTTGGAAACCAACGAAAACAAGGGTCCACTTTAAACGATCATAACTAGAGTTCTAGACATTAAAATGTAGAATTTCCAAATGGAGGTGATAGCTTATCCTCTTAGGGTTCCAACGGGATGTCACAAGCCCAAACCAAGCAAGTAACGAAGGAGATATGATCATTTTACGAAAAAGGGTCAGTGCAGGAAACCTGCAGTCGGCAGCGAGTAACGCTGCCAGCGTCCCACGACGCTGCCTGCGTCCTACGACGCTGCCTGCGTCCAAGAACGCTGCCTGCGTCCAAGAACGCTGCCAGCGTCCTTCACGGGATTCAGGCACGATCAAAACCAACATGTTATCAACAACAAAAATCCTCATTTATCATCACAAACCATCAATTCTCATATCAATTAACAACTAACAACAACCATCAACAACAGCACAAGTCCTAAGCATACTAACCATAATCTAAATACGATTACTAGCCTAGAAAACACATGAAAACACGTAAATGATATCGAGTAACCCTTCACCGTTACCTTTATGCGTCTTTCCTCCGCGTCAAGGTCCTCTTCAATTAAGAAATAGACTTTGTCGGGATCTTGAAGGTCACCACCTACAAATAATTAATAAAAGATGAATTTACTTCACCTTGAGAAAGACGGAAAGTTTGAAAAGCGAGAAAGACGGTAATTTTATTATCAACACGGATAGAGGAAGATAAGAGGGGAAGAATAAGACGAACTTACGTGAATTTGAGCAAGAAATGAGCGAGGTACGACGATTCTAAGATTGGATGTGAATGGAGGCAAGGTTTTGGGTTTCTTAGAGAAGAAGAAATGTTGAGTTGTGTTTGTCTGAGTATGAATTAGGTTAGGAGTAGTATGAGGGAGTATAAGGGAAAAAGTCAAGAAAAAGTCAAAGACGGCTTAAGACGGGTTTTACTTGAAATCTCGCGGAAATTCCAAATACGAACTCGGAAATTCTAAATTCGACTCGGAAAATTAAATTCTAAATTAAAACTAAATTTCACTAAAAAGTATCCGTAAAATATTTTTACTAGAAAAATAGGGTACATTTGCGGGTGTTACAATGCAATTGTGTGGTGGAAGTCTTTATCATAAGAGAGGAGAGGAACTTTGGATTTTCTTGAACTTTATGGCATCCCAATCTTGGGAAGAAACGCACCGGCGGTTGAGAATCCAAGAGCAACTCAATGAAATCATGGCTCAAGTTCAAATGCTCAAAGGGCAAAAGGAAGAACCCGCGTTTAAAAGAAGTAAGTCAATCAATTTTCCTTATGCTTTTTCAGCCCCCCCATGTGAGTCTAATTCTCCCCAATCGTATGAATTAATAGATGACGATGATGATGGTCCAACCTTTTCTATTGAAAGTCACTCTAGTGTCGTTCCATTTGACAATTTTGAGAACCTCATTATTGATATTGACCATATGGTAGTCGAGACTTTAGACAAGGATGTTATTAAGCCCATTTGTGACTCCAATGGAAAGTCGTCGATCGACTCATCAGATTTCTTTGAAAATCCCTTCGCTAAGGATATTACAGATTTATTTGAAAATGATACTGGGTTTTGTGAACCTAGCCTTGAAATTAAGTGGGATCAACCACCCATTTTTGATTCCCACTCCTTTCGTTCACCCTACCCCCAATTAGAGTCCACTAATGATATTTTGGGAACTAATTGTTTGTTCCATGATCTTAAACATTTCACTCCATCTCTCACTGACGAGTGGAGCAGTTCAGTGGTCATCTATGAAGTTTGTCATGCACACAATGATAAGATATATCAATTCTTACCTTCAATATTTCATGCCTATATCTTGTCAATTGCTTACATATGTTTTTGTATAGCTTATGCGCAGGTATATGATCGACTTCTAAGGGCATTGACATGCTTTTTAAGGCACAAACAATGATTTTCATTAATAAAGAGTCTAGCAAGACATTAAATAAAGCTTCGCGGGAGGCAACCCGTGTTTTATTATATTTTTGATATGAAATAAATTATTTTTGTTGACAATTTAATAATGTTAATTTTGAAATAATTCATTTGGTTTTGGTTCTAATAGCTTTGACAATAAGACAATAATTTTATCTAGTATTGTAGTAGCTTTTTCATCACAGGTACTTTTGTGACACCCTCAAATTTGCGGAAAGAAAAAAAATAATTTAAATACATACTGAAGGTGTCCGAAATAAAAAGGTCATTACAAAACGAAATAATATTATACAAAAGAAATATACAAGACGGGAGACATATCTCCCGTATAAATACGGAATGAAAAGAGTATATAATAATATACAAACTAAGAACCGAATATAGGTCCAAGGTAAATACTTCGCTCGCTAGCTCGTCAATGTACCCCAAATATTCATTCACCACCTGTTCGACCGCATTAAATATAAACACGGAAGCCACAGTCAGTGGGCAGTAACTCCGAGTTCTCCCAGCCACGAAATGTCGAGTTTAATGAAACATGAATAACATAAAAGCAATGTATATGGAAAATACAAAACTTAAACATATATGATATGCTTTTCATGTTTTATAAACATATAACTAACAAATAACCTCAGCATGTGAAAGCTATCAATGTGAGACCGATAATAAACTATAACTCGAGGTAGGGAAGCTGGTATGCAGCTCAGAGTTCCTCTCAGAAAACATGGCCGTGATACACTCACACCCTAATCAACACGTAATCATGTGCATCAGTTAACAATCGGTAATCCAAACTCTATCAATTCTTAGCGGCTTGCATCTCCACCTTCTAAAAATCATAGCATCATGACAA
>JAIUZE010074142.1:0-42411 GCA_022085475.1 Heliosperma pusillum | reverse complement strand
TTTACATCAATCTTTCATATAAGTTTTAGATCATAGTTTATAGTTTATGCAATCTTAGACTATTTTTATAGCAATTTACAAGTACTTCTCTAGTGTTTCTATAAGCATTTGTCATTATATTGGGTTGGATATTTGTTCTTTTCTTTCTTTCTTACACAATTGTACTCCAATCCCGGTAATTTTCTATCCTTTATTTACGCAATTTCCGACATCATTGTATTCTCTTTATAGTATTTATTTTAGTTGTATTGTTTTCATCATCATATTAAGTTCATGAACTATAATCTCATTAGTCTTGTTTTTATATTATTGTTGGTAGGAAATCCATATAAAAGTAATCTAGTTGAAACCAAAATATCGTTTAATATGTCATATTTTATTTTGTCTAATCATATAATAATCATCATAAAATTCATCATTAGAATCATTACTAATATAATCTTGATCACCTTAATCATTTTAGTACTTTTATTTCGTAGTTTAATTTTGCTTATCATTTTCCTTTTAATATACTAATCATTTAGAATTAATCTAGTAGTGTAGATTTATTGCATTATGTAAATATAATAAATAAAATTGAAATATTGAAATGATTTGCTAGTTAAAATGGATTAAAAGAAGAATCGATACCAATAGAACCATCTAGTTTGTTTCTTCCTTTGGTTGTGTCAAATTCTATAACTTTGTTTAATGGCCATAAGCAATTGTTTGTATTAGTCAATTTCCGTCTTAGAAACGAGAGTTGGGATGGGGATTAGGACTGCCAATAAGGGTTTAGTGACCTAACCAGGCTGAAAGGACGTTAGGACTCATTAAAAAGTCGGTACGAATTCGAGAGGAATATACCGCTACAAGGCTTAGACAATCGTAGTAATTCTAATATTGGTATCAATAAAGCTTTTAAATCATTTGACATGAATTTCTAATTCACTATATCAATTTGATTAGATAGTTTATTTTATTGTTGTTTAGTTAGTTTGTTTTACCGTCATTTTATTACCGTTCTTAGATAGTTTATTTTATTGTCATTTGTTAGTTTATTAGTTTTCTATTATTTTAGTTAGGTAGCTTTTCAATATTGTTATTTAATTATCGTTCTTAGTTAGATTTAATTATTGTCACTTTCCTTTCCGTCAAGTAGACTAGTTCATTTTATCTTGCAATTTTATTATCGTCATCAATTAGATTAGATTTATTTTTATCGCAATTTCCATACTTGTCATTTAAATATCGTCATTGTATATTTGTCATTTTATTCCATGTTAGTAGTTTAGATAATCACCTCAATTAAATCAAACTTAAATAAAAATCACCCCATAGCAATTCATAGTTAACACGTACTCCCTGAGGATCGATCCCTACTTCCCTAATTACATTCTTTATGTTGTTAGCCTAAGTGTGGGTAATTATTTTTTGTATCGGGACTGCGACACAACCGGTCAAGCGATGTGATGTATTGTTTGTGCTTATGTGATGTGAAATGTGTGGTACTTGTTGTTGATGAAGTCAGAATTTGAAATGATGAGGAAGTGTGATGTGATGAGATTGGAGATGATATGAGGCATCTTGATATGCTTGGGAGTATGATATATGTGTATATGGAGTGGAAATTTGATTTGAATAATGTTGATATACTTTGGTGTGAATTTATTTCAATTTTAAGGCTTCAGGTGGTTATTCGTCTGAGTGATGGTTTTGAAAAGTACCCTGATTATTTTCACTCGAGCGAGTAATAGAGGACTTGGCCAAGTAAGGTTACTCGACCGAGTATGAATTGTGAGTCGGGCGAGTATGAAATCCTACTCGGCTGATTAAGGTCGCTATTCGAACGAGTTGGTGAGAAACTCGACCAAGTGGAGATCCCACTCGACCGAGTATGCTCTCTTTTCTGTGTATGTGCTTATTTTTCTAAGGAAAGTTAATGGAATGTTAGCATTTGTTTTGGATCTATTTTTATATAGAATGGTGAAGAAAGCTAGTGAGAATACTTATCAGGCGATGATCGCGAAGAAGATAAACCGCCTTATACAGCAAACTGGCGCGTAGATTGCAACCCTTAGTAGTATTAATCAAGCGAGGCCTAGGACTCTTGACGCAACAGAGATGAGCACCATTATAGCTCGTCACCGTCCAATGAAGTATGAAGGGAGCATAGCGCTTAAGATTCTCGAGGAATAGACTCGGCATATGGAGAATATGTAATACTCCGTATTCTGTTAGCTTGGTATTCGGCCGAGTAGATCATACTCGGACGAGTGAGCGTTGGTACTTGGTCGAGTATAGTGTACTTGACCAAGTGAGTGTTGTATGTCCCTTAGGAAGGCTGCTGCCTAGGTGGCACTCGGTCGAGCGTGGATGGTACTCGACTGAGTGCAGTGTACTTGCACGAGTGTTCCTTGTACTCAGCCGAGTGCATAAGTCTGATGGATAATTCGAGCGGTTTAGGATTAAGACGATTAAGAGTTTATAAAATCATTTCCGTCATTTCTAATCATTTGTATTAACCCTAAAACAGTCTTTAATCACTCATAATCATCCTAATCCTATTCCAAGCTTGAATATCATCCTTCTGTCTAGTTCGTGATCAATCGTGCGTTGATCTCATCGTAAGTTTCTAATCTTTAATTAAATTGTATGTTGGGTAGAATTGTTAGAACCCTAATCTGAGTTAGGGTTGGGATTTGGGTAACTATGATTAGTTGTTGATTCTAGATTATTTGTATAATTGTTAGGAGGAGATTTCGTAGAGGAGCGATTCTAGTTTTGCGTGATCATGCCTTTCAGATTGCTTTTGAGATAAGGTTCCCTACTCAGTACATTTGTATATTGATGATCAATGTCATATTGATTGTTGATGATAATTATGATTTTGATGTTAAAAATGATTATCATGTTGATGTTGATGATGGTGATGAGTATGATATTGATTATGATGATTCTGATTGAGATTGTGGACCATGTTTGGAAGATAGTTCCACCCTCAAGTTTCGTCACAAGGGGGGTGTGCACATTAACGAGCCCGGTTACACTCATTGCGATGAGAGCCATGTTGGTTACTGGAGTTTGGGGATGATGATGATCTATTTATGTTATTGTATTGTTGTTTGTTTGTTATTGATAAATGTATAAGTGTACTGACTCCGTGTTTGTTTTCAAAACTGATGTGATCCACTGAGGGAGTTATTGCGAGCAGGAGTTGAGAAGGTATTCAGTTGAACATGCTTGGGGTTCACTAGGTCGCTGCGCGATGATGAGTCAATTTGCTTCCGCTGTGTCTTAGATGTCGAGACTTTTATTAGAGTTTGCTATTTTAGATTTTCTTATTGTATTTACTTTGGAATTTTGGCATATAAGTTGTAATCACTTTAATCTTCATATTTGATTAAACGTCGGTTTCATTATGGTCACTTTTGATATGTAGTACCTCGGGCAACCAAGGTGGTAGCAATTCCATTTGCTAAGGTATGCCTTGGTAAGACACTTTGCTAGATGGGGGTGTTACAATGTAATATCAGAGCGAGGATTTTAGAATGTTAAACCAATGGACATAGGAGTGTCTAACTAAAATGAACCCGGGTAGGATTTATTTGGTGCTACCGCAATTATTTGGAAGGCGTCCTGAAATCGCAATTTTGCCTTTATAACTCCTAGTCGGTAACTACGGGGATGTGTGAGGAATGCGTTTATATGTTATGCTTTGTTGTATGTGTGTGATTTAAGGTGGTGTATGTGTAGATACCTCAGTTCTACACCTTCCGCCAACCACCCAATGATGATTGGGCCGCATGTTTAAGATGCGAAACGATTTATGACACTTCATAAGTTTATCGTCAAGTGATAGCTCAAACACTTGTGTGTACCCCTTGGTCGTCATCTACGTGCCGATGCGGTCGTTTTGACAGTCATTAGAGTATATTTGGAGTCCGGGTCAAAAACCGCTTCATTGTCTATAAACTGTCTTTTAAAACCGAGTTTGAACGCTCGAGAATATTCCGGATATTTTAATTTTTCAAAACTTGTCTTTCTTGGCAAAATATATCCGTATTTTATTTAGAAAGAATTCGAAATCTACCTTAATTCCATAAAAAAACGCGGAAATCTTTCTTTCAAAGTAGGAAACTACTTGGGAAATGACGCAGCAACTGCTGCACCTCTTCCAAGAGTCGCAGTTCCTCCTGCGCCTCTTCTCTAGCTTTTTTTTTTCCTGTTTTCGGAATATTATCTAGATTTCTTTCCGTGTTCGAGTCATTCCAAAACTCTTCGGTTTTTCTCCCTATAAAAGGAGAGGTTTGTGCTCACTTTCAAGGCACGCGAGTGTTCAGCCCCTTCTTTTCTCTCTCTTTGCGTTCTAGACCTTGCTCTAAGCATTTTGACATCTACATGCTTGATCAATCGACCACATAAGCTCAGATCCTTATGGGTTCCTGTCACGTTCTTGCATAGACGTACCAATTTGACCAACTACACAACTAATCAATCTTTTAACTAATTTTTTTAATCCTCTTACGATGGCACTTTCTTTGCATTAGAGTCGAGTTATCACTAAAACGCAACTTAGTTTATCTCGTTTCGTCAAGATGTAAGTTTGAGGGTGTTTAATCCCGTCTTTTGTATTTTTACTAATATTTTATTTAATTCATGTAAGATTTATGTCGGATTTATTGCAAAACCTTTTCAAAACCCTTTCTTTTATAGTTTTATTTAAACCACCCTTTTCTATAGTTCGTCTTAAATCCCTAATAATTCAATATTAGTGGGTCTTTGTCATCTTTTAGATCAAGTTTGAGTCTTTAGAGGTTAGATCCGTCCATATCTAGTCTTTCAATTCGTCTTTGATACAAATTAGTGTAAATTAATATGACTTAAATCACTTCAATTCGACTTATAGATTCATAATAAACCGTAAATACACAAACGAATACTAACTGATTGCGATTCTGGCTTCACAGCCAGAACCCAACTCAAGAAGAGACGCACAGAGTGCTGCGCCTCTTCCAGAGGACGCACAAAGTGCTGCGCCTGTTCTAGGTTGGATTCTGTCTCTGAAATTCCTGATTCGCTCCGACGTAGCCTTTGTTGGAGTAAGTGTCCTCCACAATAGTGCATTTATATAATAAATCTCATTTGGAATATACGTGGCATGATTAGTATATTTTGATACTCCACGTCAGTTGATTAACGTAAATCGGTAACGCTCAGCTGACTAGAGTTTGACGTTATTGTCGTATGACGACGCTGATCAACTGATCCCCTTAGGTCACACCTATATGATGAGACCCAAATAGAATACTAATTATTTGTATATGATACAGTTTAATTAGAGCATTACATGTATTTGATATGTACGTTTACTTACGAGAGTTATTTATTGGAAATTGAGTTAGGAACTCATTCTACTTAAGTTTATTAGTCAATTATACGATAACTGACTGAATAAATTTTGCGTCTTATTTTAATACAGTTACATAAGATTTAATTTAATGATAAATAGTTAATTCACTAAATTAGTTGAGGTTATGCATATATTTTGAGGTAGAGGTAATTAGTTAATTATATTTACAAAGAGTTGTAAAATAAAATAATTGGGCATTGTGGGACTCATTATATATTGATATAATGGTAAAATATCACTTAAAAGTTAAGTACATATTGTTTATTAATTTGAGTCATATAATTGTTATATGATCAAATTAACACTTAATTATACAAGATAATTAGGCATATGATTAATAAGTATTTGTGGGACAAATATCAAAAATCAAAATAGTCCATATTGGACACATGTGAACCTGTTTTAGCTAGTAGAAAATAATTGTGTTTATTCTCTACTAATTCCACACTCCACCATATGATTATGACATGTATGACACATGATCATTATCATTATACAATCCCATACTCTACCATTATGCATGTGAATAAAATAAGAAGAAAATCACCCACTTTGGGGTTGGTAGTGCCGGCCATGAGGTCTTTAAAAGGGGCATTTGTTGCTCATTTTTTCACATCAATTGATTCTTCTTATTATTCACATCTTCTCACTAAAACCTCCTATATCTCTCTAAACTCACATGCAAACTAATATTCATATTACAAGTGTAGTAATACAATAATATTTGTAGTATTATTTCTTACTTATTATCTAGTTAATAATAAGCTAAGATTATTTGGGTTTAATCTTGGGTGCAACAAGAAGGAGACCTTCTACTTTGGAGGTTGTTTTATCGAGGATCATCCACTAATTACATGCTCAAGAACAACAAGAAGGAGTTCTTATTGTGCCCCATTTTGGCCGAAAATTTACATTGTAAGGAAATTTCATCTTATCTTTATATTTATGCTTTTATATTTGCATGCATGATAACTAGATCCTAAATTATTAAGTTAATGTAATTTAATGAACTAATTAGAGGAGTCTAATTAGAGGTCTAGGACTTTCATGTGGTATCAGAGCTCAATTGTTACCTGCATGTTAATTTTCAGCATTAAAATTGAGTTATATGATAACTTGGGTAAAATTGAAAATTTGTGTTAAAAATTGGTTTGCACGATATTTGATTTGCATGCATAACTACTGACCTCAAAATGATTGTTGTCAAATTTGGTGATTTTAGGGATTGATTTACTATTTATTTTGATTTATGGCCTTTAAATCATGTTAATATGCACTTTTTATGTTAAAAGTTAACTAAAAATAGTTGCATGTTGATTATGGTCATGAAACTTTTATATGATCTCACATGCATGTTGTACATACTGTATGTAAAATTTCGTGTTTTTTGATTAAGTTTTGCATGCTTATTGATTTTTATGAGATAAAAGTCAATAAAGTGAGATTATTATGTTCATAAAATTGAAACGTCCTTTTCTGTACATTTTATAATCTGATTTATATCATCTTGGTGAAAGTTTGTAATTTGTTTCACTATTTTACTATATTTATTGGTTTTTATTTGATAAAACCGATAAATTTAAAGCTATTTGTTCATAAAATTAATTCAAAATTTCTGGGCATAGTTTTCTGGTTTTTGGAGTTCTTGGAAATGTTCCAGAATGTACAAAATTTTTGGTTTCAATTTTTTATGATGTTTATATTTTATTTTGGGTTTATTTCATAAATGTTGTGATTAAACCTCTATATTTAGCAAGTACGATCAATTAAAACTAATTAAATATAAACAAAATTAGTGGGGACTAATTTTGAGTTCTAAATCAGTTTAGATAATTAGTTTGAGCTTAAATACGATTTAAGTGTTGATTATTGATTTTTAATGGTTAAAAATCGATAAAATTCATAAAACCGAGCTAGAATGAGCATGATAAGTATTAAGGGCGATTTTGGCATGATTTTTACAGCATTTTATTTATGTTGTTATTGTTGAATGAATGAATGTCATTTATTTAATTTTTAATGCAAGTTGTACCTAATATGGCCTAGATTATTTTAATCGGTATTACCCATAATGTAAGGGAATACCGATTCGGTTGTAATTTTAATTGCGATCTCGTATCGCCTGTTTGTAATAATTTAATTTCATTCTCTAGATCAAATGTATAATAGGAATTTTATTTGTATCTTTTTGTAATTAATTATTATGAAGACGGAGATTCCCGAAGTCGGTGTTCCAAAAGACGGTGCCTTTTTGGAGCGTGTACCGTGAAGAGGCAAGGGGCCAAGGAGTTGGTTTCCGATTTTGTAATCGTCTAGTTAATTAGATTAGCTAGGTGGCCATACCAAGATTTATTATTTGCTTGCTTTATTTTTTCCGCTCATGCCAAAATCGCCGACATGCATTTTATTTATCGATTGTCAATTCAACGTTATTCAAAATTCACCGACTTAGTTCACTTATGGGGAATTAATAACTAAATTGACAAGACCTCTCACATAACTTAAAAGAAATTGAGATTTAGCCTTACCAATTGAAGCACCTATGAACCCCGTGTTCATTAGGGCTACCACGCTCGTGGGTCCCTTTTTACCTCGGGTAAGTAGGGTGATACGATCACGAGCCAAAATTGGATTGGACTCAATGAGATAAGCGTTATCTTGGGACTAGGAGATGAATTTAGTTGAAATCCGTCAACCAAGAGTTCTAGGGGTAGAATTAGTCTAGAAATGACTTACCATTTTTAGATAAAGGTAGCATACGATGACTATTTTTAATTTAAAGATGGGTCTTGGAATCATTTTTTTAAAGATGGGTCATTATATAAATGCTAAACTTGTTAAAATTGTTTTACAAGTGAAATTATATATAAGCAATGAATGTTTATTTTCCGTTGATGTTTATTTTATACGCGCAAATGACAAATGACAAATTATATATAAACATGTAAATCCGTTCAATCGTGGAAATAAGTTTCCATTAATTCATACGGTATCATTTTTGATTGCAATTTAAATCTCCGTTTAAATCACCATAGCTAAAGACAAATTGAATTTTATCTTTTGATCCTCATATTCACCATTGCAAATGTCTCTTATGAAGAGTATATGAATAAGTCACACTTAGTCAAAAACGTTTTGAATTTTTGTGACGTCTTCTTATAACAATGGTACATCAATCTTTTTGCTCCAATGAAATTATTTGTAATTTTTGGTATGTCGTCATAATGCTCCTTATCGAGGCTTACCGCAAAAGAGGCCAAATCAGTTGGGACGACTAGGTTAATCAATTTATTTAAAATCGTGAATAACCAAATACCGTAGTCACTTCATGAAAGGTTTATCCTTTTGAAGGTAAAACCATTAATGAAATGAAGAATAGTCTTCATTATATTTCTAATCTATTGGTCTAAATAGAGATTCATGAAAATGAGTGAGAGCTCTAAGAAAGATGTTTTATTCTTGATTGTTAAGAATAGGACGAGGTTCAAGAGTAGGTTGGCACGATGTTGGCACAAGGCGAGGGAAAAAGGCAAGATTATTTTGAATAGTAAAGTCAAAAACCAAGCAAGGTGTCGAACCCAACTTTTGATGATTCTATTATTACTGTGTAGGACACTAGAAAAGAATCTGTCCCAAGTTTTTGGAGAAATAGAAATTGGGTGTACTACACCTAAAAGTACTTTCATCCATAATATCTATATGATCGACATTTATTTTGCTAAATGCAATTTTTGGGTATTAGATACCTATTATGGTTCTCATCAATGTATTCAATGCATATAATAATGATTCGTGCGACGACTAGCCATGATTAAATGTCGATCTACAAGGGAAATAGAAATATTGTAGTTTTTATTTCTATAGAGACATGTAAAAGTTATGATGTGATCAATCCAGTTTTGGATTTAGAGGTATACTTTAATAAAATTTATTATGTATATGACCTCTAAATGAAGAATATAGTATCCACTTTAGTGTACGACACAAGTGTTTCACTTTTGTGAATGGAACAAGCGTTGTATCTTTTTATGCCTATACTTGGTCAATGATTATCCCACACCAATCAAAGGTAATTATATTCTTGACCTAAAACTAGAAATCACTTGTCATATAGATTGTAAAAGGCTCAAAATTGGTGACCCAGATCTAATCTTGATTCTGGACTGTGTAGCACATTAAAAGGCTAGTATTTACTAGTATTCCTAAAACATTTGATTTTGAATCTTATGGTGTGTGCGAATTTTGTATTCAAGGCAAGATGAGTCGTGCCCTTTTTATTAAAAAGGAAATCGAACTAGTGAGTTATTGGTCATATTACATAAGAATATGTGTGGTCCAATAACAAACACAACCAGAGATGGTAATGACTACTTCACTTTATTTACCGACGACTTAAGTAGATATTGTGTTTGATTCTACTTAATGAGGTGCTAAAAGAAATCTTTGAAAAGTAGTTAACTTCAATGTGAAGTAGTTAACCACCAAGAATATTAGATAGTGGACTTACGACCAAATCGTAACAAGAAACATCTAAGTATTGACTTTGATTTTCACCGAAAGTATTGTGAAATAGTTTCACGAGTTAACTTCTCTAACACACATTTTGAGATAAGGGTGTTGTTGCATAGAGAAACAGAACCTTATACGATATTTGATTTAGAATTTTCGAGTTCGTATTGGGAATTTCCGCGAGATTTCAAGAAAAACCCGTCTTGAGCCGTCTTTGACTTTATTGACTTTTTCCTTGACTTTTCCACTTACTCTTCATATACTCCCTCACAACCCTAACACCCTCATTCAATCTTCTTCTTACTTCATCACTAAGTAAACCCCAAATCCCTAGCCTCCATATTTGATCCATCTTTGAATCATCGCTACGCCTTCATTTCTTGCTCAAATTCATCTAGGTTCGTCTTATTCTTCCCCTCTTAGCTTCCTCTATCCGTATTGGTAATAAAATTACCGTCTTTCTCATTTTTTAAATTATCCGTCTTTTTCAAGGTGAATGATATTCATCTTTTTATTATCTAATTGTATGTAGGTGGAGACTAGGAAGGTTTAGAAACCGTTTAAAGACGCGAAAAGGTAACGGTGAAGGGTTACTCGATATCATTTACGTGTTTTACATGATTTCTATGTTAGAATTCGTATTTAGAATACGATTAGAAAGCTTAGGAATTGTAGTATTGATAATGATTGTTGTTAGTTGATGATTTTTGATGATGATTGTTGATTGTTGATAGTTGTTAGTAGTGAATTATGAAAAGTGAAAATGTTTGAATGTATGTTGAAGGCTCTCGGGTGAACTGGTAACTCATGTCACTGGCGTGAAATACAAGTCACGGTCGTGACTTGTGCAGTTTCACTGCACTGACCCCTTTTCGTAAAATGATCATATCTCCTTCGTTACTTGCTTGTTTTGGGCTTGTGACCTATCTTTGGAACCGTAAGAGGATAAGCTATCACCTCGACTTGTAATTTCTGTATTTTAATGTCTAGAAATCTAGTTATGACAGTTTGAAGTGAACCCTTATTTTAGTTAGTTTCCAAACTTGTTGTTTTGGAGAGGTGATCTACGTTTTTATTCATTATGCTTCATAAACTTGTTCTATTGCTTATGTATCATGTATTGACTCATGTCTATCATATTTAAACTTATATGATTCCCTATTCTCATGTTTTGTGACGGTTTTTGGTATGTCCCACTTTGAGTCGGTTTTTACAAATGATACGGTTTGAGTACTATTTTGTCTTGTGCTTTGTACTCTCATTCCCTTGGCTACCTCCACGTTCGTTAAGGCTGGAATGTCGGAACGGGGAGGTATCCTACTGCTTAATTGCATGTGTAGTGGGCATACGACGACGTTGTTGGGAGTTGAACCGCTTTGCGTTTATCGACCCGGCCGTCAAATGTTGTGTACTTGCGAGGTGGTGTTATTTGCATGTAGCGTACCGCTTGTTATGAGGCTTGAGCTCTTTTCCGCCTCTTTCGTGAATTGATCTACCGAATTTGGGGTACTCGGCGTCAGATTGACCGAGTCTTGGATGCGAAATGTCATCGCATGTCGAATCAGAAAATGGTTTATTCCGAGAGTCTGGCCAGGTTTAGACTAGGACCGGATATTTATATCGTCGTGCTACCAGAAGGAAATTAGTCTACATATACGAAATGTCATCGTGTATGCGTTCAGGGAAATGCTTATCTCGTGGATGCCTTTTAATCATACTTGCCATGTACACGATGCTAGTGCGTTTCATTTACCGTGAGAGATGTCGTCTTGTGTCGTCGTTCTTGAATGCGTGATTTCATGATATTATTCATGGTCATTGCATGATTGGACACCGTCAATGTCTTGGTTCGTGAATGGATGATAATATGTTGGATTTATTGTGTAACAACCCGTAATTTGAAAGACCGAAATTATATTTGAAAAATAATAAATTTAATTTATTTTAATTTATTAAGATTTATTTGAATTTATGATAATTTAATATAATTATTTTGAATTTATTCGGAATTAAAGAGTAGGTTTTACGGTTTAACCCCGAACGTCATTTAACTATTCCCGAGTCAACTTAAGTCCCGAAACAAACCCGAAACCCGACTCTTGCATGAGTCACACGCCCCATGTCACCTTTTTCCACTCATATTAGATCTTTTAATTAATTTGATTAAACTAATACAAATATCTAGGATATTTGTAACTTTATCGATCTGTCAACTTAAACTCCGCAAATCGCTTAAAAACAGACCCGACTTCTACCTATACCACACGGCTCCCCTCTCCTCTCTTAGGATTAGATATTTTCTTTCTTTTGATTACAATAACATAATATCTAAATAATATCTAGATATTTGATTAAATTAACTTAATATCTAATAATATCTAAACAATTACCATAATATAATTATAAAACCCGAGTCAATCCCGTAACAACAATTTCAAAACCCGACTCCCGTAATCCTCTATAACTACACGGCCCAACCCCCTCTTACTCACTAACTATCTTTTCATTTTACATTAAATCAACTTAATATCTAATTAATACCTTCTTTAATATAATCATAATCGTTCTTGGTGTTCTTGAGCGTTCTTGATCGTTCTTGAGCAAAATCGTCACAAAACCTTCGTTACTTGGCCAACTTCGTCCTAACTTATATTTCTAGAGTCTCCTCTCCGCTCTTCATCTCCATGTACGTTTTATTTTCAATTCCGACAAAATCGTTTTCAACACTTTAATTGTTGAAATCAAGTTTTAATTCTAATAATGTTATTTTTGTCATTTCTTATAGGAGAAGATTATGAAGACGAGTTTGGTGACTCGTATATTTTAGAAGAAGATTAGTAGACGGGTTTTTAGTTCTTATTTTGGTGCTACTTGATTTTGTGCTAGCTAAGGTAACGATTCCGAGTTACTCGACGAATTAATGTTACATACTTTTGTTTTTGTTTATGTTATTGTTATTTACGGTTTTAAGTAGTAACATGATAAGTAGTTATTATTATTATGTTGTATGAATTTTTAACATGTTTAGTGTTCTTGACATATTTGGATGATTTGTTCATAATCATAATTTTAGTATGAATGATGGTTGAATTGGTTGTTAAAATGGATGGTTGTTAATTAAAACATGTTAGAAATAAATTTGGTGTTGTTGTGTGTGGTGGCCGTGTAAGGTGGCTGGAAAACCGACCCAAACCAGGCCGGTTCAGCCCGGTTCAGGCCGGTCCAGCCCGGTCTGGTTGGTCCGTGTTTTGGTCCTTTGGGTTTGTGTCGATACTTGATTGTTTTGTTGTTGTTTTGACGGGTTTTAAATATGTTAAGCATGCGGGAAAATATTAAGAAACGGTTTTAGAAATATTGACCAAAACCGGCCCAAACCAAGCCCGTGGGCCCAGTCCAGGCCCGGTTCATGTCTCGGCCCAAAACAGCCCGTGAGTCTCCTTTGGACTTGTGACGGTTTTTGAGTTTATGGTTATTATTATATTATGTTTTGTAATATTTAGCAAGTGGGAAATTTTAATAAGTAAATTATTTAATTAAACGTTTTTCATAATATTATTATTTCTCACATGTTAGAAATTATAGCATGAGATTGTAGTTTAATTTGATATCCCTTAAGTCAAGCGGGTTTGGTAAGAATTAATAATTCACATGTTAGAAATTAGAATGAAATAGCATGAAACGAATGTGATATTCTTATGTTCAAGCCTAAATGGCTAAGACTCTGTTTCTAGCCGGTTTGACCAAACGGGTTTGGTCAAACTAAGATCTAGTCAGCCCCGTTTTGACTGATGACCGTCGCGGGACTCGGGTCGGGGATTTGTCTTCAAGTAAGGTTTATTTAATTAATGAATGAGCCTTAGTAGATATGAGGCGATATGATATTGGATATGATTTATATGCAATTAGTCACATGATAGGAAGTTGTTTCCCGTGACTGTGTAATTGTATGATATATGTCGTGTTGACTAAGTACCCATAGATAATTATGATTATATGGCGTGTTAAGTTGTATCTTGGCCATGTTTTAAAGGTAACCTCTGAGCTAAAATAATGTTTGTATGGTTTGGCCATTCTAATTCTAAATGAGTACCTTGGACCATGACATTGATAGGCCTTACTATCTTTAACGAGTAGATAGAGTATATAGTTCACAGGTTGATAGCTTTGGTCCCGGCGTGGGGGGTTATATCCAAGCTTGGGCATGGCTGCCTATTGTTCCATTGGGAATGGAAGCCAACTTAAGTACTAGCCAAAACTCTGCTTAGGGGGTCGCCTAGTAGAGATTTCTCATGTAATTTTGGTCATGGGACCGGGAATGGGATTAGATGTTGTCGCTTAGGTCTGATCGAGTATAGGACTAGGATGTTTTCCTACCTTGTGGTATAGACTAGAGTTACAGAAGTCGACTATTGACTGTCCTAAGAACTTATGCCTGTTTCTAGACGTATTGGTCTTTCATGTTTGATGATTATATGAATCTTAGAAGGTGAGATGCAAGCCGGCTAAGGTTGATAGAGTTTGGATTACCGGTTGTTAACTGATTCACATGATAGTTTGTATGATTAGGGTTGAGTGTATCATGGCCATGTTTTAAATGTAACCTCTGAGCTAGAATACCAGCTTCCCTACCTCGTGGTATAGTTTGTTAACCGATTCACATGATAGCTTGCATGAGTAGCTTATCCTTCATATGCTCGGTTATATGTTAGTTATTTGTTTCATAACATGAAAAGCATATCGTATATGTTAAGGTTTTGTATTTTCCATATACATCTCTTTTATGTTATTCATGTTTTATTAAACTCGACATTTCGTGGCTGGGAGAACTCGGAGTTACTCCCCACTGACTGTGGCTTCCGTGTTTATATTTAATGCGGTTGGCAGGTTTGTGATGCATACTTGGGTACATTGACGAGCTAGCGAGTGAAGTATTACCTTGGACCTATATTCGGTTCTTAGGATTGTATTATTATTATACACTCTTTTATTTCCGTATTTATACGGGAGATATGTCTCCCGTTTTGGATACTTTTTATGTATAATATTATTTCCTTTTTGTTATGAAACTTTTTCTTTAAGACACCTTTGTTATGATGAATATATTTAATGATAGGTTCCGGTTTTAAAATTTACCGATTTTCACTAAAGTGAACCTATTAGAAACGTATTCTCATCTTTTATTTATTTAAATTACTTGTTTATCTTTCCGCAATTCGAGGGTGTCACATATTGTGATCATCGCATGACTTGGCATGGTTTGTTTGTCGAGTCTCAATCTTATCAAACTTATACCGCTAACGGTGAGATGTAAGCCCTAGTGAGCGTATTCGGTTGCCTAAGAGTGTCTTCCTCGAGTCTTTGAATAACATGATGGATTCGGATTTGATTTCTACATGATCTTATCATTATATTTCGAATTGCCTATCTATTCTTATAGTATCTCACATGTATATCTTTATGTATGCATGATCTACTTTTGTATTTCCTTCTATGTACGTTTAATGTGATATGGCTGGGAGAACCCGGAGTTACTCCCCACTGACTGTGGCGTTTATGTTTTTCATGGATGAACAGGTTGCTTGATTGGTTGGCTTTTTGCTATGATATTTTGGGTTTGGGTGTGAGCTAGCGGGCGTTGTCCCTGGAAGTTTCACCTCTAGACGATTTTAGCTTAGTTGCTAAACACTTTTACTTTGTTAACATTTGGAGAGACTTCGTCTCTTGTTGTAGTTTATTTCGTACTTTAGTTTGTAATATTTGACACTCCTCGTATACTTCTTCTTGCATGTAAAAAGTTTTTAAAAACTTATATTTCCGCTATATAATTCACATGCTTGTATGTTTATATTTCCGCATTCGCGAGGGTTGTCAGAACTGGAAGTTTCACCTCTAGACGATTTTAGCTAGTTTGCTAAAACACTTTGACATTTATAACATTTGAGAGACTTCGTCTCTTTGTTGTATTTCTACTTTAGTTGTTAATATTGACACTCCTAGTATACTTCTCTTGCATGTATAAAAGTTTTTAAAAGCTTCATATTTCCGCTATATAATTCACATGCTTGTATGTTTTATATTTCCGCATTCGCAAGGGTTGTCACAGTTGGTATCAGAGCTTTATCGCTCCCGACGCACACACGTGAACCCTAACTTAAACTACTTGACCTTAAAATAATAAATGAGAGTTGGGTAGAAGTTAAGGATTTTACATGGTAGTCTATTTGTTTATGCTAATTGATAGGAGTAACTTAATTTGTTTTTGTTTCTTATGAAGATGGTTAGACCACGTCTAGTTGAGAACGTTATGTTGGAAGCTCTCACTTAAGTGCTGAAAAATCAGCAAGATGCAGCTTTAGCTCAAGCCAACAACCAAGTTCCCCCTAGAAGGGAAGATAACCATCAAGGTGGCTACGGATGGGTAGCTGGACAAATAGCAAGGAGTAATATCGTACCTTATGGTGGAGAACCGGACCCTACGGAGCTATCCGATTGGTTCCGTGAGATGGAGAAGCAGTTCGATCTATACCAAGTCCCTGAAGAGGACAAGGTGAGGATCGCAAAGCACTTCCTTGTGAGGGAAGCTGATAATTGGTGGGCTATCACTAGTGCCACCGCTACTCTCGAAGATGGCTTCAACTGGGCTTGTTTCAAAGCTCTTGTGGAAGGTAGATTCTATCCTAAAGAGCTTAAGCAACAAAGGCTCAAGGAGTCCATTGATTTTAAGCAAGGCAACTTGTCAGCTCAGGACTTCACTACGGAGTTCAATAAGCTTGCTCATTTTGCTCCAAGACTTATCCGAGATGATGAGGACCGAGCGTTCTATTACCGAAACAAGTTGAGTGCCGTTCTGCAAAGTAAAGTGAGGAGGAATACTACCTCCTTTGGAGATCTTTATGATGATGCCTTGTGGGCCGAGAATTCCATGAAGGCTATTAGAGATGAAGCTTTGATGAATAATCCCTCTCCTTCTTACGCTCCTAGGCCAAATGTTTATGGGAAGAGACCGTTCATTCCGTCTCCTTCTAATTCTTATGCTAACAAGCGGAGATTTAATCCTCCTTCCAATGCAAATGCAAGAGCTCCTGCTCCTTTCTTTCCTAGAGCTACTTTTAATGTGGCTCATAGGCCATATGCTCCTCAAGCGCAAGCTCAAGGTTGTCAATGTAACCGTTGTAGACAACCATACCATCCCGGTGTGTCTTGTTCCAGCCGACCTTATGTGTGCTTCTTTTGCCAAAAGGGTGGTCACCGATATGATGATTGCCCCGATCGAAAGTTGCCCCCTCCTTCTGCTAAACCTAAGGGTTCTATCTTTGTCATGAGCCGTGCCGAAGCCGATGCTCATCCAGAGATCATTACGGGTATGTTCTCAATCTTAGAGCAACCATGTCTTATTCTATTTGATACCGGTGCTTCTATGTCTTTTGTGTCATCGACCTATGCTAATAAATTATCTATCGAGCCTACATCTAGTGAGGATACTCCCATATACTTACCATCCGGAGATATTATCTCTTGTTCTACCCTTTATCCTAATGTCCCAATATCTATTGCGGGTTCTATCTTTCCCGCTAATCTCCTTAAGTTCCCTCTAGGAGAGTTAGATATAATCCTAGGTATTGATTGGTTAGCATTGTACCATGCTAGGTTCGAGTGTCGTGATCAAAAGATTTATTTAAAGTGTCCTTTAGGAGTTAGAGTAACCTATAAGGGATCTCATCCCCGAAAAGGTGTGTCTTTAATTTCCGCTATGAAATTGGTAAGCATGGTTAGAAAAGGTCACCAAGCATACTTGTGTGTTGTGACTTCTTCATCTACCTCTTTGCCAAGTATTGAAAATGTGCCTATTGTTCGAGAATTCGTTGATGTATTCCCCGAAGATTTGCCCGGGATTCCTCCCGAGCGTGATGTTGAGTTCTCCATCGATCTTGTACCTGGTTCTGGTCCCATAGCCAAAGCTCCTTACCGTATGGCTCCGACCGAATTGAAAGAATTAAGAAAGCAGCTAGATGATATGATTGAGAAGGGTCTTATTCGACCAAGTGCCTCGCCTTGGGGTGCTCCCGTTCTCTTTGTGAAGAAGAAAGATGGTTCTATGCGGCTTTGTATTGATTATCGTGAGTTGAATCAGATTACAATCAAGAATAGGTATCCTTTACCAAGAATTGAAGATTTGTTTGATCAACTAAAGGGTGCTTCTACTTTTTCCAAGATTGATTTCAGATCCGGTTATCACCAAATTCCCGTTCGTGATGTTGATATACCGAAGACCGCTTTTAGTACAAGGTATGGTCATTATGAGTTCAAGGTGATGCCATTTGGATTGACGAATGCTTCCGCTATCTTTATGGATCAAATGAACCGCACATTTAGTGAGTATCTTGACAAGTGTGTGGTGGTGTTCATTGATGATATTCTTATTTTCTCCAAGTCCGAAGAAGAGCATGCTATTCATTTAAGGATTATTTTGGGTGTTCTCCGTCGTCAGAAGTGGTATGCTAAATTTTCCAAGTGTGAATTTTGGTTACGTAAGGTGTCCTTTCTTGGACATGTGATTTCTAAAGAAGGTGTAATGGTGGATCCTTCGAAGATTGAAGCTGTGGTTGATTGGAAGAGTCCGACCGATATTAGAGAGGTTCGAAGTTTTCTTGGTTTAGCGGGTTATTACCGTAGATTTGTCAAGGATTTCTCTAAGCTTGCTAGACCGATGACTCATTTGTTGAAGAAGGAAACCAAGTTCCTATGGAATGAAGCTTGTGAAGCAGCGTTTCAAGATTTAAAGAAGAGGTTAACTACCGCTCCGGTGTTGACTTTGCCTGAAGATGGTGTAGACTTTGATGTCTATTGTGATGCTTCTAAGATGGGATTGGGTTGTGTTCTTATGCAAAATAGGAACGTGGTGGCTTATGCTTCAAGACAGTTGAGAGTTCATGAAGTGAACTATCCTACTCATGATTTGGAATTGGCCGCGGTTCTTCATGCTTTGAAAGTGTGGAGACACTACCTAGTTGAAGTTCATTGTCGTATCTTCACTGATCACAAGAGTTTGAAGTACATATTTACTCAAAAAGAGTTGAATATGAGGCAAAGAAGATGGTTAGAATTGGTGAATGATTATGATTTTGAGTTATTGTATCATGAAGGGAAGGCTAATGTTGTTGCCGATGCTCTTAGTAGGAAAGCTTCTCATGCTTTGAATGCTATGCGGGTATTACCCGATGATCTTTGTGCCGAGTTTAGAAAGTTGAAGTTGGAATTCGTGGAGCGTGGATTTGTTCATGTTGGTGCTATGACTGCCGAGCCTGTTTTTCTCCGTGAGATCCGTGAAAGCCAAGTTGATGATCTTAAGTACAAGTCTGTTCAAGCCAAACTTCTTGAAGGTAAAGCTAAGGATTTCAAGTTTGATGATGACGGTGTTCTTCGTTTCCATGGCCGTTTATTTGTGCCTAATGCTCTTGATTTGAGGAAGCGAGTTCTTGATGAAGCTCACCTTTCCCCTTATTCTATTCACCCTAGAGGTGATAAGATGTACAAGGATTTGAAGCTACAGTTTTGGTGGCCGAACTTGAAGGGTGATGTTGTATCTTATGTTGGAAGATGTCTTACTTGCCAACAAGTGAAGATTGAACACAAGAGGCCCGGTGGATTGTTACAACCTTTGGATATTCCGCTATGGAAGTAGGAATCTATTTCTATGGATTTTGTTATGGCTTTGCCGAGGACCGTTGGAGGTGAAGATGCCGTTTGGGTTGTTGTTGATCGTTTGACCAAGTGTGCTAGATTCATTTCGATTTAAGAAACTTGGAGTTTGGATCGACTAGCGAAAGCCTATGTTGATGAGATTGTTAGATATCATGGTGTTCCTAAGGAGATTATATCCGACCGAGATCCGAGATTCTGTTCGAGATTTTGGAAGGCTTTACAAGAAGCCATGGGTAGTAAGTTGTTGATGAGTACCGCTTTTCATGCCGCTACGGATGGTCAGACCGAGAGGACTATTTAGACTTTAGAAAACTTGCTTAGGGCTTGTGCACTCGACTTCCAATCTAGTTGGGAAAAGAGTCTACCGTTGGTGGAGTTTTCTTACAACAACAGTTATAATGCATCTATCAAGATGGCTTCTTATGAGGCTCTTTATGGAAGGAAATGTCGGAGTCCTATATGTTGGAATCAATTGAGTGATGTTCGTGACTTAGGCCTCGATGTTCTTGTTGAAACCATTGATAATGTGAAAGTCATTCGTGATAGAATGAAAACCGCTCAAGACCGTCAAAAGTCTTATGCCGATATCCGAAGAAGGCCGTTAGAATTTGAGGTTGGAGATAAAGTGTTCTTGAAAGTATCTCCAATGAAGGGTGTTAAACGGTTTGGTGTTAAGGGTAAATTGAGCCCGAAATTCATTGGACCCTTTGATATTGTGAAAAGGATTGGTGCCGTTGCTTATAAATTGGATTTGCCCCCGAATTTGGCTAAGGTTCATAATGTATTCCATGTTTCTCAATTGAGAAAGTATGTTAGTGATCCGAGCCATGTCTTTCAAAAGGAAATGCCCGAGCTTGATCCGAATCTATCCTTTGAAGAGAAGCCGATTCGCATCCTAGATCGCAAGGATAAGAAGTTGAGAAGTAAGGTGGTTCCCTTAGTGAAAATCTTGTGGAGATGTGCTAATGTCGAAGAAGAGACTTGGGAAACGGAAGCTTCTATGCGTAGTAAATATCCGAGTCTATTTGAGTAAGGTATCTTTCTTTCCCTCAAGTTTCGAGGGCGAAACTTTTTAAAAAGGTGGGGTGATTGTAACACCCGTAAATGTACCCTATTTTTCTAGTAAAAATATTTTTACGGATACTTTTCAGTGAATTTTAGTTTTAGTTTAGAATTAAATTTTCCGAGTCGAATTTAGAATTTCTGAGTTCGTATTTGGAATTTCCGCGAGTTTTCAAGTAAATCCCGTCTTAAGTCGTCTTTGACTTTTATTGACTTTTTCCCTCATACTCCCTCATACTACCTCTTAACCTATTTTCATTCACACAACTCAACTCAACATTTCTTCTTCCTTAAGAAATCCCAAAACCCTTGCCTCCATTTTGATCCAAGCTTAGAATCGTCATATCTCATTCGTTTCTTGCTCAAATTCACGTAAGTTCGTCTTATTCTTCCCCTCTTAGTTTCCTCTATCCGTATTAGTAATAAAGTTACCGTCTTTCTCGCTTTTCAAACTTTCCGTCTTTCTCAAGGTGAAGTATATTCATCTTTTATTAACTATTTGTAGGTGGTGAACTCCAAGATCCCGACAAAGATTACTTTTTGATCGAAGAAGACCTTGACGCGGAGTGAAGACGCATAAAGGTAACGGTGAAGGGTTACTCGATATCATTTACGTGTTTTACGTGTTTTCTATGCTAGGAATCGTATTTAGAATATGATTAGTGAGTTTGGTAATTGTGTGGATGATGGTATATGTTGTTTGTTGAGAGTTCATATGAGAATAGATGATTTATGTTGATAATCGATAATTGATAAATGTTGATCCTTAGGTGAAATGGGATTTTCGTGCAATATGGACCCCAGCCGGCCGACCGGCAGCCGGTCAGCCCACCAGCTGGGGCACTGGCTGTATATTTTGGTTGTTACGTATGATTTTATGCATGAAGTTGGTCTCAGCCGGCCGACCGGCAGCCGGTCAGCCGACCGGCTGAGACACCCCTCTTTTCCTTCTTGGTTTCTCATGATCCTTTGGTCCCAGCCGGGTAGCCGGCAGCCGGTCCCATTGACCGGCTGGGACACACTGACATTTCACTTTGGTTTTTCATATAATGATTGGCCTTAGCCGGGTGGCCGGCAGCCGGTCCACTTGACCGGCTGGCACCTGCTGGTCTTTGTTTGTATTTCTTGTTTAGGATTTCATTTATAATAATTCCGATCGTTCATTTATCGTATAAATTTACGTAGTGACTTTAAATATTAATGTTTCGAATATATGATATTTCATTCGCTTGTATCACATGTTTTGTGACGGTTTTTGGTATGTCCCACTTTGAGTCAGTTTTTACAAATGATACGGTTTGAGCACTATTTTGTTATGTGCTTTGTACTCTCATTCCGTTGGCTACCTCCACGTTCGTAAGGCTGGAATGTCGGAACGGGGATGTACCCGACTTCTTAATTGCATGTGTTAGTGGGCATACGGCGACGTTGTTGGGAGGCGAACGCATTGCGTTGATCGACCCGGCCGTCAAATGTTGTGTACTTGCGAGGTGGTGTTATTTGCATGTAGCGTACCGCTTGTTATGAGGCTTGTGCTCTTTTTCGCCTCTTTCGTGAATTGATCTACCGAATTTGGGGTACTCGGCGTCTATTGATTGACCGAGTCTTGGATGCGAAACGTTTATCGCATGTCGAATCGGAACACGTTTATTCCGAGAATCTGGCCAGGTTTAGACTAGGACCGTATTATTATCGTCGTCTACCAGGAGGAAATTAGTCTACATATACGAAATGTGCATCGTGTATGCGTTTCAGGGAAATGTTTATCACCCGTGGATGCCTTTTAATCATACTTGCCATGTACCTGTGCTAGTGCGTTTCATTTACCGTGAGAGATGTCGTCTTTGTGTCGTTGTGTTTGGATGCGTGATTCATTGATGATTATTCATGATCATCGCATGACTTGGCATGATTGTTTGTCGAGTCTCAATCTTATCAAACTTATACCGCTAACGGTGAGATGTAAGCCCTAGTGAGCGTATTCGGTTGCCTAAGAGTGTCTTCCCCGAGTCTTTGTATAACATGATGGATTCGGACTTGTAACTCTTATGCTCTTATTATGATGTATCGAATTGCCTATCTATTCTTATCGTATTTCACATGTATATCTATATATGCATGCATCTACTTTTGTATTTCCTTTTATGTACGTTTAATGTGATATGGCTGGGAGAACCCGGAGTTACTCCCCACTGATTGTGGCGTTCATGTTTTTCATGGATGAACAGGTTGCTTGCATGGATGGCTTTTTGTTTGATATTTTGGGTTTGGGTGTGAGCTAGCGGGCGTTGTCCCTGGAAGTTTCACCTCTAGACGATTTTAGCTAGTTTGCTAAACACTTTGACATTTATAACATTTTGAGAGACTTCGTCTCTTTGTTGTATTTCGTACTTTAGTTTGTAATATTTGACACTCCTCGTATACTTCTTTTGCATGTATAAAAGTTTTTAAAAGCTTCATATTTCCGCTATATAATTCACATGCTTGTATGTTTTATATTTCCGCATTCGCGAGGGTTGTCACAGTAAGTGGGTTAATTAAGGTTATTGCTTTGAAATTTGGATTGATCTCAACGAAAGTATTCGCGACCGTAGCCGCATGTGTTCCGGGCTTAAGAGAAATATTAAAGTAATATTATCGACCGAGAGTTCTAAAGTAGAATCGATTAAAGAGTTAATCAACCGAAATATGTTAATAAGGGATGAATCGGCTCACCGTGCCCAAGTTGATATGAATTTGGATCTCAGAATCATTTATAATAGTTGGGTAGAGGTCACTATTTAAATGTTAAAACTTGTTTAAAATGTTTACAAGTATTTAAAATGATAATGGTTGACATTTCCTTTATGTCTAAAATTTGTAGTTAACTTTGTACAATCGCAATGGCTAGTTCATCCAACATGACAACCACTAACGCTCCAATTCTCACCAATGTCTAATGGCTTCTATCCTTCATGGATCGATGCAAGTTAGAAAAAAATGGCGCAAATTTTGCCGATTGGGATGCGTAACTCCGCTTGGCCGTGGAAGGTGACGACAAGCTTCGTTACCTTACCGAGGCCTTTCCCACCGCACCTAACGAAAGGTCAACCGCCGGCGCAAGCCAAGCCTATGAAGCTTACCATAAAGAGTCAGCCACGATAAAAAATGTTTTGATCTTCTCGATGGAGGCTGATCTCCATAGGAGTGGCATAAAGATGAGCACGGCCTATGAGATCTATACGAAGCTTGTGACCATGTTTTCACAAGCTCCTAAGATCATAAAATATGAGACGGCTTCCGCGTTTTTCGACATGAACTTAAGAGAGGGCCAAAAAGTTAACCCTCATGTACTCAAATTGATTGAGCATGTCGAGACTCTGAAATCGCAAGGGGTTGACATTCCCGAACAACTCGTTATTAATCAAGTACTACATTCCTTTGGAAAAATAAAGGCATATGTGATGTTTAGGGTAAACTACTATATGCAAAACATGAAAACCTCTCTTCATGAATTGTACAAGATGCTTGTGCAAGCCGAGAGAGATATGAGGCTAAATGTTAGCACCTCCAAGGATGTGCTCCATATTAATAGGAAGAGTAAGGGGAAGTTCAAGAAAACTACTAGCAAGGGGAAGAAGCCCTCTACTTACAAAGCAAGGGAAAAGCTATTGAGAATAGCTCACCCAAACCTAAGAAGGGTGCCTCCTATGAGGACAAATGCCATTATTGTAATGGCATAAGGCATTGGAAAATGAATTGCCCTAAATATCTAGGAGATATCAAAGCTGGAAAGGTTCTTCTAGTAGGTAAATAATTATCCCTATCAATTATGTTATGTTCTCAACTTTGGTTTAATATACAAGTTGTGATTCTTACCCTTTTTTTTTTTATTGTAATTAGGGCATGGAAGCAAAGATAAGGGCTAGGACAAGCTAGCCTAAAAAGGCTCTTCAAAGGAAGCTAGAAGTAGCTCACCATGGTTGAACACCTAAGGTAGCCTGGCCTCAATATTGTCTTCCCTTTTGAATGTATTATGGTTGTTTGGAATATTTTTATTTCCTTGTTGGACATGGAAGTTTGTTTAATTTTCAAGAACAATTGTTGTAATTGAATATGTGGTGACTTGGTTTTCAACCCAAGTCACTCGGTTTGTGGAAACTTTTATTGTTCTAAAAACTTGTCATTATACACCACTTGCACTAATAACATAAATTGTATCGACTTAAATTGATCATATAGTATTATGATGGTTAGATCATTATAATTAGTTCAAAGGTTAAGAATTTGATTCTCCCTTTGAAAGATTAATTGTTAAGTCAAAATTGATTTATTGAACTTAAAAATAGGGAATGTACCAACCAATTGGCCACAACACTTATAAAGATGGTAAATAACATGGATATGAGTCCACTTCTTTGGCTTATAGAACTAGTCTATCTCAAAGTTAAGATACGATGTCTTTACAATGAAGTCTTTAATATATCATTCAAGGTCAAGATTGTGATACTTCTACCACCCCCACGATCATGAGTAAAAAATTGTTTGTGGCTCATAAAGCTATCTTTAAAGAAAATAATTGTATTTTTCTAAAGATAGAGTGGGAGAAAATCAGCCACAACGTAAAACTAGTTAGGTACTAGTGAGGAAACCAAAAGAAAATTTTCTTAGGTTAGACTCAGGGCTAGTGAGGAAACCAAAAGAAAGTGTTCTTAGGTGAATCCTTAGACTAGTGAAAAGACCAAAAGAAAATGTTCTTGATATGATCTATAAAGTGGAAGTACCTAGAAATTTTAAAATTCAATTTTCTAATATAAAAGACTTATGAAACTAAATGGAATCTATGCAAAGGATTGATGTATTTGGAGTTGTCCAATACTAAATCATTCTATAGACATGAAGATGTTTTATTTGGAGGTGTCCAATTATAGTTGCATGAATAGACATGAAAATGTCTACAAAAGCTCAGTTAATGCTTAACTATGCTTAGATCCAAATCATCAGTGAAATACCTCATAGTAGGTGTGTACAAGATACACAACAAAACCACATGTCCAAATAGGGATTTGGAATGGGATGTGTACATGACTCAAGCCTATGATATCTACCAAGAGGTTATTATGATCTTTTCTATTATGAGATATAAGAAGAGTTTCACTCGAATTGTCGAAAAGTCATGTATAGACATGAAGTTCAGCGAGAGTTAAAGTCATGTAAAGACATGAAGTTCAGAGGGAGTTAAAGTCATGAAGTTCAGTGGGAGAATTTATCTTCCACGTAAATGAGGTATCACTCATTGTGAGTGACGTATTCATATTACCATTTTTGAAAGGAGTGGTTGGATTTTAATGCTGGATGAAAGAGGGAAACATGTATACCAAAATCAAAATCTATTGTGGAATAGAAGAATTCAGCTTGGAATTTAGAAAAGTGTCTTATATCAATAAGATCCTTTATCTATTTAAACAAGTTAAATAGGTTATTCTAGTTGATGAAAGTAGGATCACTATGAAAAGGTCATAGTCATCAACTAAACCTAAGAGTTGTTGATCATATGAGTACTAATGTTTCCGCCATTAGGCCAATCATGTATGCCATTACAAGTACGTACCTAAATGAATTGTATGTTAGGAGCATGACAAGCCTATAACAAATCAATCCACATGAGTGTCATTGGATAGCCTACAAGAACATCCATAGGTTTGTAATGGAGAACTAGGGATTCATTCTTGTGTTTGGTAGAGAAATTATGGATATGTGGTAAAGGTTACACAAACCCAAATTTCCAAACTTATAAGGATTTACCAAAATCCTAGGCGTACTTTTGTTTTACAAGAAGCGAATAACTAAACAGATGATTGAAGAGTCGATCATTAGAAATTCTACAGATAAAGACCTAGTACATTATGATGAGGATAAGGTGGCTTACAAGGAGCTAATGGTAGATCCTTTCACCTAAATACCTATCAGTTATCATGATAACGAGTGGGAGCTTCTTTCAAGTTAAAGAGCCCAATACTAGATAGAGATCTAGACAAGTACGTAGATGAATTCATGTTATTAGGAATGACGTTGGATGAAAGGAGAAAGTAAATCAGAAGGTTGGAATAAATGAATACATGGTATATTCACTACCCAAGCCTTTATTGCATTTAATAAGATCGTCATGAATTGTCGTGGACGAAATAAACTTTAGATTATGTGATATGAAGCAATATCATTGTGTTAATTGTTCATATATGATAATCACATTTATCATTGTGGCGGTGGCGCAGGCCGGTCCAACGACCGGCGGCCGCCCACCCGGCTAAGACCACGAACTACCACATAGAAGGAAAAAGAGAAGAAGAAGGAAGAGGCCAGGTACCGCCGGCCAGTCACCTGGCGACCGTCCCACTACCCGGCCTGCACATTAGCAGAATGAAGTAGAAACGTGAAAATTTAAGCTTACTTCTGCTGTGCTCCAGGCCGGTCCCATGACCGGCGGCCAGCTACCCGGCTGGGACTCCCCTTTCTATACTTCAAATATTTTTGATAAAGAAGAAAATGGAGGTTCTGATGTGCTCCAGGCCGGTCCCATGACTGACGGCCAGGTAGCCGGCTTGGAACACACACTCGCATTTCCACCATACACTTCTATTTTCTTTCTTAATTTTGAGATACCTATATATACCCTCCCCCTAGTTTTTGTATGCATCTTTTTATCAACTCTTAGCACAAAACCCTAGAATATTTGTACCCTCTAATATTTACTAATTACTCTCTTAGTTTCTCTTTAATTAAGCCTAGTTTCTCAATTCAAATAGTTAGATCCAGTTTCTCTTAGTTGAGTTATCCTAGTCTTGGATTTGTATTGAAGATTTTGGGTGAAGACTTTCTCCCTATTTCAGTAATACAAGTATTGTTGGTAAAATTTGTTCCTCTTTTAGTTTGTTTATGCAATTTATTTAATTTCAAGTTAATTATTTGTTGTTTGATAGTTAAATTCATCTCTTCTAAAATATGATGTTTATTTCCTTATTGTCCTTGTTTAGTTGCTTGGACTACCTTAACATGAGTGAGTATTCTCCCTCTAGGGTTTAGGGGGAGCCTAAGGGAGGATTGTATGGGTGAATTGGTTGAGTAATTAGTAGGCTTGTGGTGACAATTTGAGTGTTACCCATATGCACACTAGGTGTTCGATGAAATGTTTATAGGAAAGTTACATACTTTATCGAATTTTGTTTGATTATCTCTTAAGCGACGGTGGTAGAGATGATTAGACTAGTGTTTGTATGAGTAATTTGAGACAAATGCGATAGCTTTGTTGAAGGTTATTAATTGTTGAGACATTAGCAATTAATTCTACTCAAACTTGTTACCCACTTGCTAATTATTTGACTAACCCATTGATCCCCCTAAGGTGAACCCTTTACCTAAGTTTTTCATAAATTGTTTACAACCTTATCATTTTTTAGCGATTTGTTGCATTTAGTTAATTCTTAGTTAATCGTTTCAATCATCTCTTGTTAGGATAAAATAGGGCGCGATCAAACTCGTAGTTGACCCCTCCATCGTCGTGGATTCGACCCCTTTATACTACTTATATTGGGTTATTCTTTGATGTGTGAATTGACGATAAATCACTCTTCATCAAAATGCGCCGTTGCCGGGGATGGCATTAGGAAACTCATAGTTTGTTTTATGTCTTAGATTTAGTCATGGTTACTTATTGTTTTTTTTGTTGGTGTTTATTTGATTGACTATTTGTAGAGTGCTTTAAATTAATGTGTTTCCCTAGTGTGCCCAAAACACACTAGGAGTCTAACTTGCTTTTGAGTTTCTTTTGAGTGCATGCCTAGGGGTGAAGGGTCGTTTTTGAGCCATTCGGATCCCGAAAGTTTATTTAGGTCTGTAGCAGCTAATACACTTGCTCAGGTAAGGATTTCAACAACGGTTAGACATCAACAAGCCAATACTTCAACCTCTTCTACATCCACTCCAACAACCAATCACTCACAAAACAACACCATTGAACCCACATTTGAAAACCCTTTCTACAATACTCTACAAAACACACCACCAAATTCACCACCTAGAACACCTCAACAACAAAACCAACCACAAATGACTACTTTACGTGACCGTAACCGACCCAATCATTATGATACCCTATCTCCAATCAATTTCGGTGTTTTGTCTCAAAATAACTTCGAAATACACTTGGCTCAAGTGAGTTCGATTGAGCGGGATAGTTTTGGAGGCCTTCCCGATGAGGATGCTCATGCTCACTTGAGGAAGTTTAAGAGTAAAGTAGCAATCATGAAGAGAAATGGTGTGCCCGAGGAAACCCTTTGTCTAATGTTGTTTCCATTTTCTCTTAAAGGCCGGGCGAAGAGGTGGTTGAATAAGCATCCTCCCAATACTTTTACTACTTGGGACGCCTTAGCTAAGGAATTTCTAAGCAACTATTATCCCGCCTCAAAAACGACAATGATAAGTAATGAGATAAAAACCTTCCCACAAGAGGATGGAGAGTACTTGGGAGAGGCCTGGGATTGATTCATTGATTTACTTGCCCGTTTCCCTCATCATGGCATATCAGATTGGTATGTCACTCAAACATTCTTTCAAACTCTACTCCCTCAAACCAAGGCAAAAGTGAATGCATCGACGGGTGGAGGGTTCGATCATTTGAATGACAAATAAGGATCGACATTTATAAAAACAAATGGTTGTGTCGGAGGCTAGCTATGGAACTAGAGGAAATAGCTTGAGGAGGAGTTCGAAATACCCAAGTGAGAGTTTTTCAAATGCGGACACTAATGCCAAAATCGACTTGCTTACTTTAACCTTTACTAAGGGTTTGGGCGAGCTTCAAAAGGCTCACAATCAAAGCCAAGGCCATCATGAGAATGAAGCTAGTGGGTCTTATGCACCTCCCATTATGGAGGCTTATCAAACCCCTTCTTGTGAAATTTGTAATGGGTATGGACACACTTTTGAAGTTTGTGGGAATAATGTGTCATATGAAAATGAAGGAGGGAGTGACTTTCAACATGTGAATGCCTTTCAAGGGGGCAACAACAACCCAAGGCCCTCAAGGCCTTCCTTCCAAAACCTAGGTACTTACAATCCCAACTCCAACTTCTATCATCCGGGTTTGAGAAGTCACTCAAATATGAGCTATATAATCCAAAATGTGTTAAACCCTCAACACCCACAAGCTCCAACTTCCAATCCTCCGGGTTTTTCCTAACCTAGAGGTGGAGGTCAATTTTCAAGAGGAAACAACAAAAACCAATTCAACAACTCACAACAAAACCAAGGTCACAACCAACTTCAAAACGAAAGTTTCAATGATCAAAGGTACAACACTCATGGTAACTTTCAAAATCAAGGGAATTGAAATCAAGGTCAAGGTAATTGGAACCAAAACCAAGGGAACTCAAATTTCAACAGCTAAGGCCAAGGTAATTTTTAACAAGGCAACCAAAACAACCAAGCAAATCAAGGGTTCCACGAACAACCTTTCCAAGGCCAAGGGCCAAATTTTAACCAGAACAATCAAGGACCTAACTTCAATGGTCAAGGTCTGATCTAAGAGGACAACAAGGTAATTATAACAACAACCAACAAGGAAATTTCAACAATCAAAGGAACAAAAATCAAGGTTCAAGTAGTTGGAATGACTATGGATTTGCACTCCCTTTGACCAACCAACCTCACCAAGAGAATGAGCCTTCCATGAGTGATGTTTTTCAACTTGTCAAGAACATGAAAATCCAAAATAACTTAGCCTTGCAAAATGTCACAAATGCTCACAAGACAAAAGTGAAAGAATTGGAAGCAAGGTTGGCTTCTCAAGCATTGAACAATCCTCAAAGGCCTCCGGGAGGTCTTATTGCTCAAGGTAAAAGCTCCAAGAATTCTTCCTCAAGTTACCAAGCATGTGCGGTGACTTTGAGGAGTGAGCTAGTACTCGAAAGCCTTTACATGGACATGGTAAGTGATAAAGGTCCATATGAAGAGCATGTTGAGGAGGATGAAGAAATTGAAGACCCTGTTTTGACTCCCACTTTGGAATTGAAAGATGATGATAAGGGAAAGGGTAAAGTTGATAGAAGCTCAAGCCTTGACAATCAACCCAAGGAAGGTGAAGCAGGGTATGCTGAAAGTGTGCCTTATGAGGAGGAGATGAGCAAGGAGGCCAATGATGAAGAGGTAGAGGTGCCCCTAGGAGCAAAAGCTAAGGTAACTAAGAAAACTCCCACTCCAAAGGTATCTCCCGATTCTCAACTTGTTGTCTCCGACATCCCCTACCCTTCTAGAGCATTAAAGACAAAGGAAAACTTCAAGTTCACTCATTTCCGAAAAATGCTTGAGGGACTTGAAGTAACCTTGCCTTTCACCGAGGTCATATTAAACATGCCTACTTACTCAAAATTTCTTAAGTACATCTTGACTCAGAAGAGGAATTTGGGTGCCCAAGATGTTATGGTTATGGAGGCGGAGTGTATTGCTCTTCTCATAAATCCCAACTCTTGCAAAATGTCTAAAATGCTTGGGAACTCCGGAAGTTTCTCAATCCCATGTGTAGTAAGGGGTGTCCTAATTTCAAGGGCATTGTGTGACAATGGTGCAAGTGTGAGTTTCATTCATTTGACAATTGCAAAAATAATTAGGCTTGATAGCTTCACTCACACTTCTATGACTCTCTAACTAGCGGATAGGTCCGTTAGGCAACCTTTGGGTGTGCTTGAAGACATACCCGTTAAGTGTGGCAAGTTTTTAATTCCCAGGGATTTTGTTGTTCCAGATATCCCGGAGGATAGCCACACTCCCATCATCCTCGGTAGGCCCTTTTTGGCTACCGGAGGAGTCCTCATTGATGTGAGGGAAGTGGGGCTAACCTTTAGGGTGGAGAAAGAAATCCTAGAACTTAATTTTCCTCATTTAGTGAAGGGACTGATATTTCATAAAGCTTGCTCCATAGAAGCTATAGATGAGGTGGTTGCAAAGGTACAAGAAGAAGAGAAATATGAAGAAGAGGCTCTACAAGAGGCACTCCATGATGAGAAAATGAGAGAAGACCATGAGGTAGATGATGAGCTTTTGAAAAAGGTGGAGGGCCTTCTCCCTCCAAAGGTACAACTCAAGCCCCTACCTCCCTCACTTAAGTACTCTTTTTTAGGTGAGGGAGAGACTTATCCCGTTATTATCAATGCTAATTTGAGTGAGCACCAATAATTTGAACTATTGAAAGTCTTGAAAGCTCATAGAAGCGCACCTGGATATAGCATTGTTGATATCAAAGGATTAAGTCCTAGTCTTTGCATGCATCGCATAGTCTTAGAGGAGGGTACTACGCCTAAAGTGGATGGCCTACATAGGTTGAACCCCAAGATGGCAAAGGTAGTGAAAACCGAGGTCATGAAATTGCTTGAGGCCGGTATTGTTTACCAAATCACCGATAGTTCGTGGGTGAGTCCCGTGCATGTAGTACCCAAGAAGGGTGGGGGTGACTATGGTGGAATAAGATAATGGGATTCTCATCGCCTCTAGGCCCGTGACCGGGTGGCGGATATGCATTAACTATCGCAAACTAAATGTCGCGACCCTCAAAGACCACTACCCCATCCTTTTTATAGACCAAATGCTCAAAAGACTAGCCGGGCATTCCTACTACTCATTTCTTGATGGTTATTCCGGGTTTTCCAAATACGCAAACACCCGGAAGACCAAGAAAAGACCACCTTCACTTGCCCCATTGGAGTGTATGCTTACAAGAGAATGATGCCCTTTGGGCTTTGTAATGCTCCGGGGACGTTTCAAAGATGCATGACGACAATTTTTGCCGATTTTCTTGAGAAACGTATGGAGGTCTTCCTGGACGACTTTAGTGTCCATGGAGACTCGTTTGATCTTAGTCTATTGAACTTGTCAAATGTCTTTAAAAGGAGTGAGGAGCACATCCTCGTCCTAAATTAAGAAAAATGCCACTTCATGGTGAAGGAGGGGGTTGTGCTTGGTCACGTCGTGTCTAAGAGAGGAATAGAGGTTGATAAGGCTAAGGTTTCGGTCATAGGAAACTTGTCACCCCCTATAAATGTGATGGGAGTGAGAAGCTTTCTAGGCCATGTGGGGTTCTACCGTTGTTTGTATTTGATGATTCTTTCTTGAGTACTTTTTGTAGGTTGAAAGAGGCCCTTGTGACGGCTCCCATAATCCGCTCACTGGATTGGAGCCTTCCCTTTGAGGTAATGTGTGACGCCTTTGATTATACGGTCGGGGCAGTGCTTGGGCAAGTAGTGGACAAGCGGCACCATATCATCTACTACACTAGAAAGACCCTAGATCAAACTCAAGTCAATTACTCTACAACGGAGAAAGAGATGTTGGCTATTGTGTATGTCGTGGAACCGTTTCGACAATACTTTGTTGGTTCTAAGGTGGTGGTGTACTTGGATCACACTGCCTTGAGGCAATTGTTGGTGAAGAAATATGCAAAGGCAAGACTCTTGAGGTGGGTCCTATTGCTTCAAGAATTCGACTTGGAGATTAGAGAAAAGCCGGGTGCGGAAAATGTTGTTGCCGACCACTTGTCTAAGTTGACCATCGAAGATCATGGATTGAAAGATGAGAGTGGCCCTATTAATGAGTGGCTAAGAGAAGCTTGCTTGATGATGAATAGTGGAAAAGCACCATGGTTTGCGGACTTGGCAAATTTTGATTGTGAGTGGGTTCTTTCCGGAGGAGCTTG
Organism: Heliosperma pusillum; assembly: GCA_022085475.1. Taxonomy (NCBI): domain Eukaryota; kingdom Viridiplantae; phylum Streptophyta; class Magnoliopsida; order Caryophyllales; family Caryophyllaceae; genus Heliosperma; species Heliosperma pusillum. The sequence goes on along the minus strand of JAIUZE010074142.1, from coordinate 9,025 downwards.
ATGCTAGAGCTAGGAGGAAATTGAAACATGATTCAAAACGTTATGTTTGGAATGACCCACATCTTTTTCGTAAGTGTGGTGATGGCATGTTTAGGAGGTGTGTTCCGAGAGAAGAAGGATTGGAGATAGTGGATATGATTCACAATTCGGCCTATGGTGGCCACCTTGGTACATCACGAACCATTGCAAAGGTGTAACAAGGTGGTTTCTTTTGGCCATTGATGTTTAAGGATGTCCATTATTATGTCAAGTCATGTGATAGATGTCAAAGGAGGGGAAACATTGGGCAAAGAAATGAGATGCCTCTCAACAATATTCTTGAAATTGAGCTCTTTGGTTGTTGGAAAATTGACTTCATGGGACCATTCCCAAACTCTTGTGGGAATGAATACTTTTTAGTTGCGGTGGACTATGTGTCCAAGTGGATTGAGGCCGTGGCTACCCCAACAAACGATGCGAAAGTTGTTATTAAGCTATTTAAAAATACCATTTGTCCAAGATTTGGGACCCCGAGAGTGGTTATTAGTGATCGGGGTTCACACTTTAGGAGGAGCACCTTAAAGACTTTGCTCTCCTCCCATGGCATTACCAACAAGACCGCCCTTAAGGACTACTACAATGGCCGCCTTGGGGATTCAAAGGGATACTACTCATTCAGTTTGGAACATCACTTGCAGATGCGGAATTAGCATTTAAGCTTGGCAATATATTTCAATTTAGAAGCCATGGTAAGAGCGACTGGGTTGCTCCGAATAGATCAACAGTCGAACCATACCTCTGGGTAGCCACAGACGAGGACGCCGAGCTTCTGAAGAATACCGTGGACTATTTCCACGTGCCGTATCCGAACATTTTTAATGGTCAGCAGTCGGCCAATTCAGAAATCGCCAATGCCTACAACCAGGTTGTGGTTGTTTTCCATGAAATGTACATCTAAAAATTCCAAGCAACGTCCTGTGTTAGATGTTCAATGTCAAATTGTGTGTGTGTCTGTATCCGCCTATCATAATAGCAGTGTAATGGGATGGGAGGGCATGTGGTCTTGTATGTAAGATTTCCGCTATGGTCGTATAAGTAGTAGTTCCTAAGTTCCTAAATGCAAATCTGTTCGGTAAAACTAAGTATCAGTGCTTTACGTTTGTATTAATTATGCCGTTCTTAAGTTATTTAAAAAAAATCAGTGTTAACCCAAATACCTTCACCATGATCATCACGCATATAGATGCTTTCAATGTTATCATGATCAGTGTCAACATCGTCGAAATAAAATACAGTGGTAGAGTGATCCATTCCGTCAAATACGACATCCTGATCATTACCCCCACCAATATCGGGTGCACCCCGTTTACTCCTTATAGATAGTACAACATACCACTTCTTATCCATAGGATCGGTGACATAGAACACTTGTTTAGCTTGGGATGCCATTATGAAAGGATCATCCTTATTATTGCCAACCTTATCCAAATTAACCAACGTAAATCTCATTTTATCCTTTCGAACACAATTGTTGTTGTTATCAACCCAGTTACATCGAAACGGAGGTATTATGAAATCAATGTAATCTAATACCAATATTTCTTGAATAACACCATAATAAAGGCATTTTCCCCAAATAGCTTTTTTATCTTTTGAAGTAGCAACGTGCATTGCCTCAAATTCAGAGATCACACCACTATTTTGTATTGCGCTCAACTCATCTTGCCCGCGGGTGTAAAAAGTATATCCATTAATAGCAAAACTGCTGAAAAAAGTGGCCCTGGCATTTTGACCTAAACCAAGACGTAGTAACCTAGGAGAGATGTCATCACCATACAAATTCTTATACTCCAAGACAATATTCCTAAACCACTCTCCAAACGTCTTCTTATGCTCGTTTGCAATCCACATCTTGCTCTTGTTTGGGTGATCATAGTTGAGCTCATCTTTGTGTTGTTGAATATAAGGTTGAACCTCATCTTCGTTGTTTAGCACATACGTTTGTGCTAAATGCAACATGTCACGTGTCACAATTTTTTCAACCCGGCCCCTAATACCTTTTCCGGTCATCCAGTCACTATGACGATTCTTTGGAACGCCAATTAATTCCTCATGGGAGAGATGAGCGTAACAATATGCAAGAGCTTCGTCTAAAATAGCGCGTTCAGCAATACAACCTTCTGGGCGATACCGATTAGATGTATAGTCATTGTACACTTTCATCAATCTTTCAAAAGGATACTTGTATCTCATGTACACGGGCCCAAGGTACAAAATCTCCTTAACCAAATGAGTGGTCAGGTGAATCATGATAGTGAAGAAAGAGGGTGGAAAATACATTTCAAAATGACAAAGAGAGGTGACAACGAGGTCCTGCAATGAATCCGCATCATCGGGATCGATGAATTTATCGCATATGGAGTGGAAGAAGAGACAGAATCTAGTAATAGCATATCGTACCCTTTCAAGTAAAATGGAACGATTAGCCACGGATAGTAATTGTTGCATCAAAGTGTGACAATCATGTGACTTTAACCCGGTGAGTTTTAGGTCTTGCATCGACACAAGGCTTTTGATGTTCGACGAATAACCATGTGGCACTTTAAGTCCATTCAAGCATGCACATAACTCTTTTTTCTCATTCCGTGAAAGGGTATAAGCTGCTGGCGGTAAAAATGTATCATTACCTCTCTTATGTGGTGCCAACTCTAGCCTAATACCCACCATTTGCATATCTTCCCTAGCTGCGGTATTATCCTTTATTTTACCGGGAATATTCAGGAGGGTATTGATAATATTATCACAGACATTTTTCTCTATGTGCATGAAATCGAGGCAATGTCTCACCTCCAAGTCAGGCCAATATGGAAGTTTATAAAAAAATATGGATCTTTTCTTATACCCACGAGTAGACAATTTATTAGAGTCGTTCTTCTTCCCATATTTTATCTCAATATGGTTTACTTTCTGATAAACTTCATGCCCACTCAAAATTCTAGGAGGTTGACAAAGTTCTTGACTTCCATTAAATGCTTTCTGCTGCTTGCGATAACAATGGTCCGGATCCAAGCCCCTCCTATTTCCCAAATACACATACTTATGAGAACACTTCAAGTATTCAGACTTGATATCCTCCCCACACAATAGACAAGCCTCTTTCCCATGCACAATGTGCCCAGAAAGGTCGCCATAAGCCGGATATTGTACACAATAACATCGCTCTCAAATTGAAAGTTTCATTCTTATATGCATCAAATACTTCTATCCCACTATCCCATCAAATACTTCTAAAAGAGGTTCCAAATAGACATATATGTTATTTCTAGGTTGTTTAGGGCCGGAAATTAACAACGACAACATCAAATACTTTCTTTTCATGCACACATATGAAGGTAAGTTATATATATCTAACACTACTAGCCAAGTACTATGTTGGGTACTCATGTTTCCATGTGGGTTCATTCCACCAGTGGACAATGCTAGACGTAAGTTTCTAGGTTCATTGCCGAACTCGGGATGCTTAGCGTCGAACGATTTCCATTGCATACCATCTGCCGGGTGTCTTAGCTTCCCATAATTTATTCTTCCAGTTTCATGCCAAGTTAACATTTTTGAATCTTTGCTATTCGCAAACATCCTTATGAATCTTGGTATCACTGGAAAATACCACAACACCTTAGCCAGGATCCCTTCCTTATCCTTATAACGCCACATAAAACAAACAGGACAATTGGTTAAGTTTTGATATAATTTTTGATACAATACGCAGTCATTTGGACATGCATGTATTTTCTCATATTTCATACCCTCTCCTCTAATTAGTTTTTTAGCCTCATATGTCTTAACGGGAAGAACATTATTATCTGGAAGCATGTCGTTTATCAAGGCTAATAAACTAGTGAAACACGTGTCACTCACCCCATTTGCCCCCTTGATATTATACAACTTCACCACAACCGACATTTTTGTGTACTTACAACCAGGGTACAGAGGTGCTTCAGACTCACACAACTTCTCATACATGTTGTCATGATCTTGTGATTCTGGATGGTGGTTCTTGTGCTGGTGTCTTGACATGTTTTTGTGAGGATTCTGGGTGTCCTTGTGGTGCTGAGCCCCTGGCCCCCGCTTCATCCTCCCCTGGTTGAAAAGATTTGAACCTCAAGTCCTTAGAGTTCTCCTCTTCAGTGTCATAGTAAGGACTGAGGTCTTCTATGTTGAATGTGACATGAACCTCATACTCTTCTGGTAGATCTATCTTGTAGGCATTAGCTCCCACCTTCTCTGTGACTTCAAAAGGTCCGTCTGCCCTGGGCATAAGCTTGTTCTTTCTCTTGCCTGGAAATCATTCTTTTCTGTGGTGAAACCATACCAAGTCACCTGGTTGAAAATCCTTCTTCCCTCTTGGCACCTTGGCCCTGTGCTTGTACTGATCATTGGTTTTTTCAATCTGCTTTTTGAACATCTCATGTAACTTGAGCATCTGTTCTACCCTTCTTTTGGCATCATAGTTCATCACTTCCTTAGGTACATTTGACATATCTATAGGCATGAGTGGGTTGCTGCCATAGACTTCCTCAAAGGGACTGTGACCAGTGCTTGATGAGGGTGCTCTGTTGGAAGCAAATTCTGCCTGAGCTAGCTTGATATCCCAATCTCCCAATGACTTCTTGACAATGCATCTAAGGATCCTCCCCAAGGTCTTGTTTGTCACTTCTGTCTACCCATCAGTGTGGGGATGGTGAGAGGTGCTGAAGAGTAGTTTAGTGTTCAACAGTTTCGAATGGGTTTTCCAGAAGTAACTCATGAATTTTGTATCCCTGTCTGAGACAATGGACCTAGGTACACCATGCAGTCTAACTATTTCCTTGAAATACAGATCAACCACTCCTGAAGCACCCTCACTCTTCTTGCAGGCCACAAAATGGGCCATTTTGCTAAACCTGTCCACCCCCACCAGGATAGAGTCCCTTCCTCTCTGTGTCCTAGGCAAGGCAACAATAAAATCCATACTTACATCTTCCCAGGGTTTGTCTGGTACTGGTAAGGGTGTATAGGGGCTTGCTTGGAATGAGCTTTTGGATTTTTGGTAGGCAGAGCACCTCCTTATGACTGCTTGGATATCTCCCTCCATCCTGGGCCAATGGAATTGGTCTTGCAGGATATCTAGTGTCTTTTGCACACCAAAATGTCTTGCTAGTCCATTAGAATGAACCTCCCTTACCAACAAGTCCCTGTATGAACCCCCGGGTACACATAACCTGTTCTCCTTAAACAAGTACCCATCCTGCAGCAGGTACCTTGTCTCCTTGTTGTTGGAATTTTCCTGTAGTAAAAGCCAGTCTTCCATGAAGTCAGGGTCATCTTTGTAAAGTTCCTTCATGAACTCAAAGCCCAACACTCTTAGCTGTCTTGTCACTATCATGGAATTTCTCATAGAGAGTACATCTGCAACCACATTGGTGTACAGTCTATTGATCGAATACTAACTAGCCCCACGTTTTTGATTTATATGCTGTGTAATTAATTATTTGATTCTATAGATTAAAATCAACTAATTAATTAACCAGAGTAATATGTAAATAACGAAATAACGAAAATAAGAGAGAGACACACATGATTTTTGAAGAGGTTCAGTTTCACAAATCGATACCTACGTGTGACAACCCTCGCGAATGCGGAAATAAAACATAACAAGCATGTGATTTATAAAAAGGAAAATACGGTATTATAAAAAACCTTTATACATGCAAGATAGAAATACGAGGAATGTCAGTAATTACAAACCAAATATAAAATACTACAAGAGACGTAGTCTCTCAAAATGTTAACAAAAGACAAAGTTATTTAGCATCTAGCTAATGAACGTCTAGAGGTGATTCATCCAGGGACAACGCCCGCTAGCTCAAACCCGAACCCAAAATACCACAAGCAAAAAGCCATCCATGCAAGCAACCTGTTCATCCATGAAAAACATGAACGCCACAATCAGTGGGGAATAACTCCGGGTTCTCCCAGCCATATCACATTAAACGTACATAAAAGGAAATACAAATGTAGAAGCATTCATATATAGATATACATGTGAAATACGATAAGGATAGATAGGCAATTCAATATATAATGATAAGAGCATATGAAGTACAGTCCGTAACCATCATGCTATAGATAGACTCGGGGAAGACACTCTTAGGCAACCAAATACGCTCACTAGGGCTTGCATCACACCGTTAGCGGTATAAGTTTGATAAGATTGAGACTCGACAAACAAACCATGCCAAGTCATCCAATGATCACAAATAATCAATCATGTAATCATCCACCCAAACACACCAATGCATTGACGACATCTCTCACGGTAAATGAAACGCACTAGCACCGTGTACATGGCAAGAATGATTAAAAGGCATCCACGGGATACATCATTTCCCTGAACGCATACACGATGCTACATTTCGTATATGTAGACTAATTTCCTCCTGGTAGCACGACGATATAAATATCCGGTCCTAGTCTAAACCTGGCCAGACTCTCGGAATAAACGTGTTTCCCGATTGGACATGCGATAAACCGTTTCGCATCCAAGACCGGTCAATCATAGACGCCGAGTACCCCAAATTCGGTCCGATAATTCACGAAAGAGGCGGAAAAGAGCACAAGCCTCATAACAAGCGTACGCTACATGCAAATAACACCACCTCGCAAGTACACAACATTTGACGGCCGGGTCGATCAACGCAAAGCGTTCGCCTCCCAACAACGTCGTCGTATGCCCACTAACACATGCAATTAAGCAGTAGGATACCTCCCCGTTCCGACATTCCAGCCTTACGAACGTGGAGGTAGCCTAGGGAATGAGAGTACAAGACACATAACAAAATAGTGCTCAAACCGTAACTTATGTAAAAACCGACTCAAAGTGGGACATACCAAAAACCGTCACAAAACATGAGAATAGGGAATTATATAAACTTAACCATGATAAAAATGAATCAATACATGATACATAAGCATTAGAAAAAGTTTATGAAGCATAATGAATAAGAAACATAGATCACCTCTCCAAAACAACGTTGTTTGGAAACCAGCTAAAACAAGGGTCCATTTCAAACGGTCATAACTAGAGTTCTAGACATCCAAATGTAGAACTTTCAAATGGAGGTAATAGCTTATCCTCTTGCGGTTCCAACAGGATGTCACAAACCCAAAACAAGCAAGTAACGAAGGAGATATGATCATTGTACGAAAAAGGGTCAGTGCAATAAAATTGCAGTAGGCAGCGAGTAACGCTGCCAGCGCCGGACGACGCTGCCAGCGTCCAAGAACGCTGCCAGCGTCCTTCACGGGACTCAGGCACGATCAAATCCCAACATGTTATCAACAACAAAAATCCTCATTTATCATCACAAACCATCAATTCTCATATCAATTAACAACTAACAACAACCATCATCAACAACACAATTCCTATGATTACTAATCCTAATCTAAATACGATTACTAACATAGAAAACATATAAAACAAGTAAATGATATCGAGTAACCCTTCACCGTTACCTTTTCGCGACTTTAAACGATTTCTAAACCTTCCTCCACTAGATAGTAATCTTTGTCGGGGTCTAGAAAGTCTCAACCTAAACAAAGACGACAAAAGATGAATATAATTCACCTTTGAGAAAGACGGATAAATTGAAAAGCGAGAAAGACGGTAATTTTATTACCAAAACGGATAGAGGAATATGAGAGGGAAGGAATAAGATGAACCTTGGTGAATTTGAGCAAGAAATGAAGGCGTAGGATCGATACTAAGACTTGAGCAAATATGGAGGCTAGGTTTTGATGGTTTGTATGAGGAAGAAGAAGTTTGAGTTGTGAGGGAGTTAGGTTATGAGGGAGTATATGAAGGAGTAAGTGGAAAAAGTCAAGGAAAAGTCAATGACGTCTTAAGACGTGATTCACTTGAAATCTCGCGTAAAATCCAAATACGGACTCGGAAATTCTAAATTCGACACGGAAAATTTAATTCTAAACTAAAACTAACTTTCGTTGAAAAGTATCCGTAAAATATTTGTACTATAAAAATAGGGTAAATTTGCGGGTGTTACAATCACCCCACCTTTTAAAAAGTTTCGTCCTCGAAACTTGAGAGTAGAAAACAAAAGTATCAAAGACAAGAATCGGTTTTAAAAATTAACAAGAAAGCTTTTACAAGGGAAACATTTATGAAATGAGGTTCTTCTCGAAAACGGTTTACGGAGAATTTTCATAAGTGTGAAACTTTACTTACGGATCTCAAGAGTGCCCGTCGCGAACGAGAACTCTAATTATCCAGATCAAATCAAAGTCGAAATAGTGAAATCGAAAATCAAACAAGTGTTAGTAAGTGCAGGACTAGTTATCAGACGTCTCCAATAACAAGTGCAAACATCCAACCAAACGCAAAATCCAAATATAAAAGCAAAAGAAATCCATTTTCTCCAAAAAGAGGGTACACAAACCATTTTTAAACTCCTTTGAAACGTTAAATTAGAAATATAATATGGAAAGTTGAAGGTTTTCTCAAAGATAAAATCAAATAACAAGACATTACACGTACATAGAGCGACTCGCACAATTCACACACAATTCAGGGTAACAAAATATATACAAAACACGCAAAAACGAAACAAATTGAACTCTTTGGGATAGGAAGATCAAGATAAAGTCGGCAGGAAGATCTACAAGAATTCGACATTACTAACTCTACTAATAACCCAAATCCTCAAGAGAATGCAATTTACCCAATTTGCAACTCATCATTTTCAATCATCAGAAATCCTACAAAAATATTCCATAATCACGAGATTTCAAGCCAATAACCTAATTATTCAGATCCATTTAGTATCCACTAAAGTCCATCGGCACGGTATACTCCACAACTAACAACTCACATGTAGGATTCATTACGTACTCTAATCTTCTTAGTTTCATCAAAACTCTTACTAGAAACCACCAACAAAATATTTATATCTAGGGAAACATGATCGCTAACAACCACAAGGTAAAG
>JAIUZE010074141.1:0-18887 GCA_022085475.1 Heliosperma pusillum | reverse complement strand
GAAAGACTCTAAGAGAGGCTTTATTCCTATGGGAAGTGGGATCACTTTGAGCAAGTCAGAGTGCCCTACGAAACCCGAGGAGATTGAACGCATGAAATTGATCCCTTACGCATCAGCTGTTGGATCAATTATGTATGCTATGATGTGCACTCGTCCCGACGTTGCATATGATTTGAGCATGACAAGTCGTTACCAAGCAAATCCAGGTGAGAGTCACTGGATAGCCGTAAAGAACATCCTTAAGTACTTAAGAAGGACCAAGGATTCGTTCTTAGTGTTTGAAGGCGAGACTGAGTTACGTGTAAAGGGTTACACAGATGCCAGTTTCCAAACAGATAGGGATGATATGAAATCCCAATCCGGCTACGTTTATATGATGAATGGAGGAGCTGTTTGCTGGAAGAGTTTCAAGCAAAGCGTTACAGCGGATTCTAAAACAGAAGCAGAGTACCTTGCAGCGTCTGAAACTGCAAAGAAATCTGTGTGGATTCGGCAATTTTTGGAAGGACTAACAGTAGTCCCTATTGCCAAAGATCCTATCACGATTTATTGTGATAACAGTGGGGCTATTTTTCAAGAAAAAGAGCCCAAGTCTAGTAACAAGTCTAGACATGTACTTAGGAAATATCATGTAATTAGAGATTACGTGGACAGAAAGGAAATTGACATTTGTAAGGTTGGGACAGATGACAACATTGCTGATCCTTTAACCAAGCCTTTATCAAAGGCTAAGCATGATGGTCATGTCGTCACAATGGGATTGAGACGTGTACCAGAATTCCTTTTAGATTATGTAATATGTAATAACTGAATGTTGTATTAATTATTTCATATATGATAATGGCATTCATTGTTCGAGTTTTATTTTAAACTCTTTTATTTAGTTTAAATAAATTTAATACTTTGTTTATCCGAATAGATTGTTGAACCCTATTCAAGTGAATAGGACGAACTTAGTATTTTGTCCCTAGTCACTCAATGAGGTGACGTCTCGAAATGACTAGATTGTAAGTCGATCGATGGTTGGTTCAGCCTGGTCGTGGCAGGGTCTTCTATCTTATTCCTATAAGTCGATTCTTTTGACTGGCGACCGTCTATCTGAGTCGGTGCAGTTTCCGATTGGTTTTGGTTGATGTTTTAGGTCGTGCCGTAAAAGGAGGCCGATGGACTTCTTCTGGATCATGGTGATCTGCATCATACATAGTAGATGGATCAACAGGAATTGTCCACCCACGTTGGGTAAAAACATCTTTAGGCCACTCGAGGAGTAGTTACTGCAAATGCGTGGCCACGCTTGGAAAGAGATCTATGGTAGATTTTCCGGTCACACAGTTACTCTCCCTATCGAGAAAACCACTCTAGATATTGTCAATCGCAAGTGCGACCTGAAAGACACCTTGCGTTGAGTGGGAGATGTGATAAAGAGACAAGAGAATCGGTGACGCACACTTGTGTCAGACAAGTGAGAGATTGTTGGAGTAGGTGTCCTCCACAATAGTGCGCCACATAATGAATCTTATTAAGGAATATAATTGGGATATTTATTGACTATATATATGATTAGTCAGTTGATTAACGTAAATCAATAACGGTTGGCTGACTAGAGTTTGACGTTATTGTCGTTTGACGGCGGTGATCAACTGATCCCTTTCGGTCACACCTAAAGGATGAAATCCAAATAGTAACTAATTATTTGTATACGATACAGTTAATTAGTACATTACATATATTCGATATGTACGAGAGTTAATTGTTAGAAATTGAGTTAAGAACTCAAATTCGATTAAGTTTATTTTTCAATTATGCGATAATTGACTAATAAATTTATATCTTATTTTAATACGATTAAATAAGATTTAACTTAGTAATTAATCGTTAAATTACTAAATTAGTTGAGGTTTTGAGATAGAGGTAATTAGTTAATTATATTTACAAGGAGTTGTAAAATAAATTAACTAAGCATTGTGGGACCCATTATATATTGATATAATGGTAAAATATTACTTAAAATGTTAAGTACATATTATTTATTTAATTGAGTCATATAATTGTTATATGATCAAATTAACACTTAATTATACAAGATAATTAACCATATGATCAATAAGTACTTGTGAGACAAATATCAAAAATCAAAATGGATCCAACTAGGCCAACATGGCCGGTTATGATGTAGTTACATGGTGATGATTTTTTCTCTTGTTTACACTCTTTAGTTACTAATTGAAAGTGACATAACAAGTAGAATATAATCATCACTTGTTCTACAACACTCCACTCTAATGCATGTGATCAAATTAAACAAAATAATAGTCCATTTTTGGACAAGGTGGTCCGGCCTCATGGCCTATAAAATGAGCAATTGTGTTCATTTTTTACCACTTCATTTTGTGCTTGTTTTCTTACTTCTCTCAAAAACCTCATCTTCTCACTAAAACTCTCAAATACTAATATTTACTAAGTATTACTAGTGTAGTAATATAGTCATAATATTAGTAGAATAATATCTATCTTATTATCTAGTTAATAATAAGGGTAGATTATTTGGGTTAATCTTGGTGCAACTTAGAGGAGATCTTCTACTTTGGAGATTATTTGTGTTCATCCATATTATTAGCTCAAGAACAACAAGAAGGAGTTCTTGTTGTGCCCTTATATTTTCCATATCAATGTGAGGAAATTTCTTCCTTTATATAAATGTCTTTATATTTGCATGCATGTTACATAGATCATTAAATACTAAATTAACAAGTAATTTAGAAACTAATTAGAGGAGTCTAATTAAGGTCTATGGACTTTCAGAACCAACCATCGATCGACTTGCAATCTAGTCACTTCGAGAGGTCACCTCAAATGAGTGACTAGGGACAAAACACTAAGTTCATCCTGTTCACTTGAATTGGGTTCAACTTTTCTTTCAGCCAATTCGGATAAACAAAGTATTAAAATTTAGTCAAACTAAATAAGGACTTTTTAAGGAAAATCTAACAATGAATGGGATTAACTAATATTTGGAAAAATTGATACGTTATCAATAATTTCATATCTCATAATCTCTAGCAATTCAGGTACATATTTCAATCCCATTGAAATGACATGACTATCATTTTCAGCCTACAAAAGGCATGGCTGCATGGATTAGCAATACTTGCATCTTTCCCATCGTTCTGATCGCTATTTCTTTTTGTCTACGTAATCTCATATTACATAAAACTTTCTGAGTACGTCTCTAGGTTTGAATCTAGACTTAGGACTCTTGGCCTAAAGGTAGCTCCCATTGTTTTACCAGTATCATGTGATAGGATATACAACTATAGGAACTACTTCTAGTCCCTCCAATTGCACTGAAACTATTCAGAAAGACAACTAAACAATGACAATTTGATTGAAGTTCAGACACTTTGCAAATACTCTGTTTCTGTTTGGACTAATTGACAAAGAACTAAGATAGGACCTTAATCAAAGCACAAAGCCAATGATTGAGGGTTGAACTTTGATCCCAGCACACAGCTAAGGACCCAAGCTCACTTCCAAGCACAAAGCAAAGGAAGTTGTCTCAAGCACACAGCCAAGAGATGCAACAGAAACAAGGTTTCAGTTTTATGTTTTACTTCAAATCTGATTTGCATTTCATTAGGTAAAGGCCTTATATAGGCAACAAGGATACAACTCAGACGTTAGGAGATATCTAGGGCCACAAAGGCTTACAACATGAAACAAAATAACAGCTACAAACTTGCAGGAAAACTGACATAAAGTAGATAAAGTAGAAAAGTAATTCTAATAGGACAATCTGCCTTAATGGGTTTGTTGGGGTTGAAACTGGTGGAGGGGTGGACTTCTGAGCTTGATTCTTGAGCTCAACTGAAGTGGGATGGATGCCAAAGGTCCTTCTAAAAGGCCCTCGAGTTTGTTTGATCATAAAAGGAAAGTTTGATAGTGACATGTTAACTACTGCAAAAGGCTGAAATCTGGACAGTCTGAAGTTGTCCCTAAGCTAACTCTTTGTGTGTTTGTTTGTTGGGAGGGAAGTCCTGGGGAAAGTTGTAGAGGACCTTCCCAAGACATAGGTTTGAGGGTTGGTTAGGCTTGTTTGATTGTGTGGGGCCCCATGGACCTTGTTTAGAAAGGCTGTGATAGGCTGTTTTTGGCTGGGGGCTGTTTTTGTTGTGTTGGGCTTGTTGGGCTGTTGGCTGAGCTTTGTTGTGGCTTAGCCTTGGGAAGTGGATGGCTAGGCTTTGTTCTGGTTGTGGTGGTGTTGTCTTAGCAGGCTTGAAGTGGTTGTGGCTTGGACTGAATAGAACATTGTCATAGCTGGTCATGGTGTTGTCTGAATGGATGTTGTTGTTTTGATGTTGAGTCTTGTCTTGAGTTTGTGTCTTGTCTTGAGCTCGTGTCATGGCTCGTGTCTTGGCTTGGTCACAGACTCCTGTTGCAACCTCCTTTTCTTGAAAAGGATTTGCCCTCAAATCTTCCTTACCTTCATCATCTGATTCACCATGGTAGGGACTCAGGTCTCCAACATTGAAAGTACCATGTACACCATAGCTTCCTGGTAGATCCACCTTGTAAGCATTTGTGCCTATCTTCTCCAATATCTCAAATGGTCCATCAGCTCTTGGCATGAGCTTGTTTCTCCTCTTGTCTGGAAATCTCTCTTTTCTTAAATACAACCATACAAGATCCCCTGCCTTGAATTCCCTTGCTTTCTTAGGTCCCTTGGACCTAGCTTTGTACAACTCATTGGACCTTTCAATCTGCTTCTTGACTTGCTCATGAATCTGTATCATTTGCTCAACTCTTTTCTTTGCATCATAGCTTGTCTTGTTTCCTTTGACTGGTGCTAGGTCTGTAGGCATGAGAGGATTAGTACCATAAACTGTTTCAAAAGGACTTTTACCTGTGCTGCTGGAGGGGGCTCTGTTGAAGGCAAACTCAGCTTGTGCTAGCCTGAGATCCCAATCTTTCAATGACTTAGAAACAATACTCCTTAAGATCTTTCCTAGTGTCCTGTTAGTGACTTCTGTCTGCCCATCAGTTTGGGGATGGTGAGAAGTACTAAACATTAACCTGGTCTTCAATAACCTCCACAAGGTTCTCCAGAAGTGGCTCATGAACTTTGTGTCTCTGTCTGAGACAATGCTTCTAGGGACCCCATGTAACTTGACAACCTCCCTAAAGTATAGTTCAGCTACCCCCAATGCATCCTCAGTCTTCTTACAAGCAATGAAATGTGCCATCTTGCTGAATCTATCTACAACCACCATGATTGAATCCTTTCCCCTTTGAGTTCTAGGTAAGGCTACAATGAAGTCCATACTGAGATCTTCCCATGGCTTGTTGGGTACTGGAAGTGGTGTGTAAGGGCCTGCTTGGAAGTGTGCCTTGGCTATTTGACAAGATCTGCATCTCTTGAGGGCATCTTGCACATCACTGAGCATCTTAGGCCAATAGAACTGATCTTGTAAGATGTCATAGGTCTTCTGTACCCCAAAGTGACCAGCAAGGCCATTGGAGTGAACCTCTTTGACCAGTAGTCCCCTATAAGGTCCCTTAGGCACACATAGTTTGTTCCCATAGAATAAGTATCCTTCTTGAGCTGTGTATTTGCTCCCTTTCTTGACTTGCCCTTCTTGATGTACCTCCCATTCATGCTTGAAGTCTGGGTCCTCTTGATAGAGCTCTTTCATAAATTCAAACCCCAACACCCTTTGCTCCATGAAGGTCAACATTACAGACCTTCTAGACAATGCATCAGCTACAACATTGTTCTTACCCTCTATATACTTGCTGGAGAATGAGAAGGATTGCAAGAACTCTACCCATTTGGCATGCCTGGGGTTGAGTTTGTGTTGTCCATTGATGTATTTGAGAGCCTCATGATCAGAATGAAGCACAAAAGGCTTAGGCTTCAAGTAGTGTCCCCAATGATTCAATGCCCTCACAATGGCATAGAATTCCTTGTCATATGTGGAATAGTTAAGCTTGGCCCCATTTAGTTTCTCACTAAAGTATGCCACAGGTTTCTTTTCTTGAGTAAGCACAGCTCCTATGCCAAGACCACTGGCATCACACTCTACCTCAAAGAGTTTGTTAAAGTCTGGTAGAACCAATATTGGAGACTTACACAATAGCTCTTTGATCAGATTGAAGGACCTTTCAGCCTTCTCATTCCACTTGAACTCTCCCTTCTTCATGCACTCAGTAATAGGGGCCATGATTGAACTAAACCCTTGTATGAACCTCCTATAGAAAGATGCCAACCCATGGAAACTTCTTACATCAGTAACAGTTTGAGGAATGGGCCATTCCTTGATTGCTTGCACTTTCTCAGGATCAACTGCTACCCCTTTCTTAGAGATGATGAACCCAAGGAAGTAAACCTCAGGCTGCATGAAGGTGCACTTCTCTAGCTTGCCATACAACTTGTTTTCTCTTAGGACCTCAAACAACATCTTCAGATGTTGCAAATGTTCTCCCTTTGTTGAACTGTAAATAAGAATATCATCAAAGTAAACCACTACACACTTGCCTAAGTAAGGCCTTAGGACTTCTGTCATCAACCTCATGAAGGTGCTAGGGGCATTAGACAACCCAAAAGGCATCACCAACCATTCATAGAGCCCATGTTTAGTCTTGAAAGTTGTCTTCCATTCATCCCCTGCTCTTATCCTCACTTGGTGGTAGCCCTGCCTCAGATCAATCTTAGTGAACACTTGAGCCCCACTTAGCTCATCCAGAATATCATTAAGTCTAGGTATGGGAAACCTATACTTGATGGTAATGTTGTTGATGGCCCTACTGTCAATACACATACGCCAAGTCCCATCCTTCTTTGGCACAAGCAAGGCTGGTACAGCACAAGGACTGAGGGACTCTCTGACATAGCCCTTGTTGAGTAGTTCACCTACTTGAAGTTGGAGCTCTTGTGTAGCCTTAGGGTCACTCCTGTAGGCTGGCTTGTTGGGTAAGATAGCTCCAGGCACTAGGTCAATGTGGTGCTCTATCCCTCTAAGTGGTGGCAGTCCACTAGGAAGCTCAGTAGGGAAGACATCACCATAACTTTCTAGGATAGATTTGACCTCTTCAGGGATATCAATGATACTCTTCCCAGTCTCCTTGACTAGCAATATATATACAGGTTGTAGCTCACTTAGCTCTTGTGCTATTTCTGATTCACTTATCAACATGACTTCTTTGGAAGCCTCACTCATAGGGTTTGGGTTGATCTTTAAAGCAGGTGGTAAAGGTGCTAGGGTGATCTTCTTCTTCCCATACTTGAAGGTGTAGGTGTTGTCTCTCCCATGGTGTATGGCATCCCTATCAAACTCCCATGGTCTCCCAAGCAGAAGGTGACATGCATCCATAGGTAGAACATCACAGAGACTCTCATCCACATACCCTTTACCAATTGAGAAAGGTATAACACATTGTTTATCCACCTTGATCTCAGCCCCTTTGTTTAGCCATCTGAGTTTGTAAGGTAGGGGGTGGTCTTTGGTGGGTAGAGCTAGCTTGTCTATCAGTGTTTTGGAGGCCACATTAGTGCAGCTTCCCCCATCAATAATGAGGTTACATACTCTACCCTTGATGGTACATCTGGTCCTAAAGATCTGGTGTCTTTGGTCCTCTTCCAAAGGTTGTGGTTGAGTATGCATTACCCTCCATGTTACCAAACTTAACCCTGCATCAGGCTCTATCAACTCCTCACTAGCCTCTACCTCAGGCTCTTCCATCTCTTCATCACAGACCAACACTTCATCATCTCCCCAATGGATTACTTCTAGGGTACTCAGAGCCCTTTTAGATGGACATTCTCTAGCAAAATGTCCATACCCTTGACATTGAAAACACTTTTTGAGAGGGGTAGTCTTCCTTTGGCCTGCCTCAACAGCCTTGCCTTTATCAAGGTTGAAAGGGGTCTTAACAGGAACCACAGGTTCTCCTATCTTAACTCCTACAAAAGGTTTGAAGGTGGGGGTTCTGGAAGGTGTCTTAGAAGCACTGGCCTTTCCTTTTCCCAATTTTTCTACCCTTAAGGACAAGTTGACAGCTTCCTCAAAGGAGTATATGTTTTGTAACCTGACTTTACTAGCTATCTTTTCATCCAACCCTTCTAAGAACCTTGCTATCTTTTGTTCAGATTTCTCAACAACCTCACATTGCAAAGTGAGTTGTTCAAAGTCTCTTAGGTAGGACTCTAAAGGTCTTTGGTCTTGCTTTAGGTGAGTAAGCTTAATGAACATGTCTTGAGTGTAGTCCCTAGAGACAAACTTAGCTCTCATTTTCTTTTTCAGTTTGAGCCATGACTTTACAGGTTCTTTCCCTTCTCTAACCCTCAAGGTTTTCATGTTTTCATACCAAAGTGAGGCATAGCCTTTTAGTTTCATGATAGCAACCTTAAAAGCCTTTCTATCAGTGTATCCTTTAAACTCAAAGACTCTTTCTACAGACCTTAGCCAATCTAAGAAATCATCAGGGTTCAAGCTACCTAGAAAGTCAGGAATCTCTACCTTGATATCTTTGTCTTGGTGTCTGAGAAGACTGTGATCTGAGCCATCTGAATCTGACATTTCAAACTGATCTACAGGTTGTCGCCTCCTTACTCCACCTTGTGGGAAAGGTGCTCCTCTTCCTCGACCTCTGCCTCCCCTTGTATCATTGTTCTGTTGGCCCTCAAGGAGTTCATTGACAGATCTAGAGACCTCCATTACAGTTCTGACAAGATCTTGAACTGTGTTTTCAAGACCTGTGATTCTCTCTTCACTCATGGTTGTATTTTGTGTTTTTAATGTAGTTAGGTAGATGAACTCACAAACCAAAGCTCTGATAACCAATTTGCACTGAAACTATTCAGAAAGACAACTAAACAATGACAATTTGATTGAAGTTCAGACACTTTGCAAATACTCTGTTTCTGTTTGGACTAATTGACAAAGAACTAAGATAGGACCTTAATCAAAGCACAAAGCCAATGATTGAGGGTTGAACTTTGATCCCAGCACACAGCTAAGGACCCAAGCTCACTTCCAAGCACAAAGCAAAGGAAGTTGTCTCAAGCACACAGCCAAGAGATGCAACAGAAACAAGGTTTCAGTTTTATGTTTTACTTCAAATCTGATTTGCATTTCATTAGGTAAAGGCCTTATATAGGCAACAAGGATACAACTCAGACGTTAGGAGATATCTAGGGCCACAAAGGCTTACAACATGAAACAAAATAACAGCTACAAACTTGCAGGAAAACTGACATAAAGTAGATAAAGTAGAAAAGTAATTCTAATAGGACAATCTGCCTTAATGGGTTTGTTGGGGTTGAAACTGGTGGAGGGGTGGACTTTTGAGCTTGATTCTTGAGCTCAACTGAAGTGGGATGGATGCCAAAGGTCCTTCTAAAAGGCCCTCGAGTTTGTTTGATCATAAAAGGAAAGTTTGATAGTGACATGTTAACTACTGCAAAAAGGCTGAAATCTGGACAGTCTGAAGTTGTCCCTAAGCTAACTCTTTGTGTGTTTGTTTGTTGGGAGGGAAGTCCTGGGGAAAGTTGTAGAGGACCTTCCCAAGACATAGGTTTGAGGGTTGGTTAGGCTTGTTTGATTGTGTGGGGCCCCATGGACCTTGTTTAGAAAGGCTGTGATAGGCTGTTTTTGGCTGGGGGCTGTTTTTGTTGTGTTGGGTTTGTTGGGCTGTTGGCTGAGCTTTGTTGTGGCTTAGTCTTGGGAAGTGGATGGCTAGGCTTTGTTCTGGTTGTGGTGGTGTTGTCTTAGCAGGCTTGAAGTGGTTGTGGCTTGGACTGAATAGAACATTGTCATAGCTGGTCATGGTGTTGTCTGAATGGATGTTGTTGTTTTGATGTTGAATCTTGTCTTGAGTTTGTGTCTTGTCTTGAGCTCGTGTCATGGCTCGTGTCTTGGCTTGGTCACAGAATCCTGTTGCAACAATGTCGAATCCAAGCTACTTTCATATGCATCATCATATGATGCAATGTACTCTATTTCCGTTGTGAAATCCGCAATGATAAACTGCCTGGAACAATTCCAGTGGATACATGACATTTATATTTGAAAATGTCATTCCTACTTGGAACCTTTCCAATTGTCTTTTCTGCTTGGAATTCTTCCAACAGATAAATCTTCTATAAAACACAGCCAACACGTGATTTCAAATCACTTTGATCAGTTTGGAAACTGAAGTCTGTGTAACCCTTACACGCAACTCATTTTAAACTCCAAACACATGGAACATATCTTTGAGTCCTTCGCAAGTACTAAGGATGTTCATTATGGCTATCAAGTGACTTTCACTTGGATTTGATTGCAAATGATTCATCATGCTCAAAGCATGCGAAATGTCGGATTGAGTATACATCACTGCGTATATAATTGATCCCGCAGCTTAAGGAAAAAGGAATCAATTATCATGTGTTCAACTTCCTTGAACTAGTCAAAGATCTTATCAATATAAGAATTTTGACTCAACACTAATATCCTTTTAGATTTATCTCCATAAATCCAGATATCTAAAAGATGTATTCTACTTCTCAAAATCTTCCATCATCTAAAATGATCAATATGTCTCCACATATAAGACTGATGAAAACCATATTACTCCCACTAAACTTCATGTATAAACATAATTCCTCGAGATATCGAGAAATATTTTATGACATGATTGACACACTAATTCCAACTCTTTAGTGCTTACTTAAGACATCCTCTTAAGCTTGCAAATTAACTTAGGATAGTTAGGATCTACGAACCCACAGGTGAATATAAAATATACTACCTCTTCTAGAATCGTATTCAAGAAGCTGGTCTTGAGGTCCAATTGACATCATACTATTATGATATTGCTGTAATGCTAAGTATATTCGAATGGATCGAAGAAATAAGGTTGGTGCAAAACTCTTTGCCTACCAATTTATCCTATGAAACATTTTAATGTTCATCCATGCAAATTTCGATCTTAAAAATCAATTTACATTGAAGAGGTCGTACTTCTTCAAGTAAAATTTACCAGGTCACATACCTGACCATCATGCATGGAGTCCATTACGAATCACATGATTCTAAGCCATAGCAAGAAGTTAGGATTAGAAACAGTCTTTTATAAGTCGCGGATTAGAATTCATCACTATTAAGAAGTGATAAAATTCCACCTGACCTCATAGGTTCCGAAGAAACTACTATTGAACAAGCAATGAGGAAACTTTTTCCGGACCATATGCTCAGTTTGTGGCTCTTGTAACATTTTCGTCGTACTTCTTCAAGTAGAATTTACCAGGTCACATACCTGACCATCATGCATGGAGTCCATTACAAATCACATGACTCTAAGCCATATCAAGAAGTTAGGATTAGAAACAGTCTTTTATAAGTCGTGGATTAGAATTCATCCCTATTAAGGAGTGATAAAATTCCACTTGACCTCATAGGTTCCGAAGAAACTACTATTGAACAAGCAATGAGGAAACTTTTTCCGAACCATATGCTCAGTTTGTGGCTCTTGTAACATTTTCTCCCACTCTGTCTTATCAAGAAATAATCGTATTTTTATTGAAAGACAGCATCACGAGTCACAAACGCTTTGTTCTCGTGGTCAATGTAGGATTATTGAGCACTCGTTTCATTCGGATAACTTACAAATTAGGTACGCTACCCACCCATATCGTATATGGAATGAAATCAAACTGTTTTAAATGTGTTTTAATATGGTGGGAAAAGAAATAGCAGACAAAAATATTAAGATCCCAAGGTTAGTCAAATGGCTCATTTTGACTTGACAAAGACAAAACCATATCGTATAAGGTTCTCTTTCTCTATGTAACAACACCTTATCTCATAATGCGTGTTTAGAGAAGTTAACTCGTGAAACTATTTCACAATACTTTTGGTGAAAATCAAAGTCAATACTTAGATATTTACATTTATGATTTACTCGTAAGTCCTTGTCTAATACTCTTGGTGATTAACTAGTTCACGTTGAAGCTCTTTGAACTTTTCAAAGATTTCTCATAACACCTCATTAAGTAGAATCAATTGTAATATCTACTTAAATCGTTGGTAAATAAAGTGAAATAGTCATAACCATCTCTGGTTGTGTTTGTTATTGGACCACGCATATTCAAATGTAATAGGACCAATAACTCACTAGTTCGATTTCCTTTTAAATAAAAAGGGGACGAATCATCTTGCCTTGAATACAAGATTCGCACGCACCATAAGATTCAAAATCAGTTGGTTTAGGGATAGTTGTCAATACTAGCCTCTTAATGTGCTACACAATCCAGAATTAAGATTTAGATTAGGGTCACCAATTTTGAGCCTTTTTCAATCTATATGACAATTAATTTCTATATTAGGTCAAGAATATAGTTACCTTTGATTGGTATGGGATATCCATTGACCAAGTATAGGCATAAATAGAAACAACCTTTGTTCCATTCACAAAAGTGAAACACTTGTGTCATACACTAAAGTGGATACTATATTCTTTATTTAGAGGTCATGTACATAATAACGTTTATTAAAGTATACCTCTAAATCCAAAACTAGATTGATCATATTATAACTTTTATATGTCTCTATAGAAATAAAACTACAATAGTTATATTTCCCTTGTAGGTCGACATTTAATCATGGTTAGTCGTCGCACGAATCATTATTATATGCATTGAATACATTGATGAAAACCATAATGGGTATCTAATACCCAAAAATTGCATTTAGCAAAATAAATGTCGATCATATAGATATTATGGGTGAAAATAGTACACCCAATTTCTAACTCTTTAGAAAACTTGGGGCAGATTCTTTTCTTGTGTCCTACACTGTAAAATAGAATCGTCAAAAGTTGGGTTCGACACCTTGCTTGGGTTTTGACTTTACTATTCAAAATAGTCTTGCCTTTTTCCTTGCCTTGTGCCAAACTCGTGCCAACCTACTCTTGAACCTCGTCTTAACAATTAAGAATATAAACATCATTCTTAGTGCTCCCACTCACTTTCATGAATCTCTACTTAGACAAGTATATTAGAATTATTGTGAAGACTATTCTTCATTTCATTCATGGTTTTACCTTCAAAAGGATAAAATTTCATGAAGTGTCTACGGTTGATGATTATTCATGATTTCAAATAAATCGATTAACCTAGTCGTCCCAACTGATTTGGCCTCTTTTGAGGTAAGCCTCAAGAAGGAGCATTATGACGACATACCAAAATACAAATATTTTCTTTGGAGCAAAAATTTGATGTACCATTGTTATAAGAAGGCGTCACTAAATATTCAAAACGCTTTTGACTAAGTGTGACTTATTCATTTAATCTTCATAAGAGACATTTGCAATGGTGAATATGAGGATCAAAAGATAAAATTCATTTTGTCTTTAGCTACGGTGGTTTAAACGGAGATCGCAATCAAAATGCTACCGTATAAAATAATGGAAACTCCTTTCCACGAATGAACGGATTTACAAGTTCGTAGAAGGATAAATATTTGTCATTGCGTGAATAAATATGAACGAAAATAAACATTCATTGCTTATATATAATTTACTTGTAAAACAATTTTAAACAAGTCACTCATATAATGACCCCTCACGAAATTACATAAGTGATTCCAAGACCCATATTTAGACAAAAATAGTCATCGCATGCTATCTTTATCTAAAAATGGTAAGTTAATACTTGACTAATTCTACAGTTAGAACTCTTGGTTGACGGATTTCTGTTAAATCCATCTCCTAGTCCCAAGATAACGCTTATCTCGTTGAATCCAATCCAATTTTGGCTTGTGATCGCATCACCCTACTTACCCGAGGTAAAAAGGGACCCACGAGCGTGGTAGCCCTAATGAACACGGGGTTCATAGGTGCTTTAATTGGTAAGGCTAAATCTCAATTTTTTTTAAGTTATGTGAGAGGTCTTGTCAATTTTGATATTAATTCCCTATAAGCGAACTAAGTCGGTGAATTTTGAATAACTTTGAATTGATAATCGAGAAATAAAGATGCATGTTGGCGATTTTGGCATGAGCGGAAAAATAAAGCAAGCAATTAATAAACCCTAGTATGGCCACTTAGCTAATCTAATTAACTTGAAGATTTCAAAATCGGAAACCAACTCCTTGGCCCCTTGCCTCTTCATGGCATCGTCTTTTGCAACACCGACTTCGGGAATCTCCGTCTTCATAATAATTAATTACAAAAAGATATAAATAAAATTCCTATTATACATTTGATCTAAAATGAAATTAAATTATTACAAACGGCGATACGAGATCGCAAATAAAATTACAAGCGAATCGGTATTCCCTTACATTACGGGTAATACCGATTAAAATAATCTAGGCCATACTAGGTACAACTTGCATTAAAAATTAAATAAATGACATTCATTCATTCAACAATAACAACATAAATAAAATGCTGTAAAAAATCATACCAAAATCACCCTTAACACATATCATGCTCATTCTAGCTCGGTTTTATGGATTTTATCGATTTTTACCCATTAAAAATCAATAATCAACACTTAAATCATATTTAAGCTCAAAGTAATTATCTAAACTGATTTAGAACTCAAAATTAGTCCCCACTAACTTTGTTTGTATTTAATTAGTTCGAATTAATCGTATTTGCTAAATATAGAGGTTTAATCATAACATTTATAAAGTAAACCAAAAATAAAATATAAAAATCATAAAAAATTGAAACCAAATATTTTGTACATTCTGGAACATTTCCAGAAACTCTAAAAACCAGAAACATTTGACCAAAAATTTGAATAAATTTTATGAACAAATAACTTAATATTCAACGATTTTATCAATTAAAAACCATTAAATATAGTAAAATAGTGAAACAAATTATAAATTTTCACCAAGATGATATAAATCAGATTATAAAATGTACCAAAAATTTTCAAGACCAGAAAAGGACGTTTCAATTTTATGATCATAATAATCTCACTTTATTGACTTTTATCTTATAAAAATCAATCATCATGCAAAACTTAATTAAAAGTCACGAAATTTTACATACAGTATGTACAAAATGCATGTGAGATCATATCAAAATTTCATGGCCAGAATCAACATGCAACTAGTTTTAGTTAACTTTTAACATAAAACATGCATATTAACATGATTTAAAGGCCATAAATCAAAATAAATAGCAAATTAATCCATAAAATCACCAAATTTGACCACAACTATTTTGAGGTCAGTAGGTATGCATGCAAATCAAAAATTTCGTGCAAACCAATTTTTAACACAAATTTACAATTTTACCCAAGTTATCGTATAACTCGATTTTAATGCTTAAAATCGACATGCCTGTAACAATTGAGCTCTGATACCACATGAAAGTCCTAGACCTTTAATTAGACTCCTCTAATTAGATCATTAAATTACATTAAGTTAATGATTTAGGATCTAGTTATCATGCATGCAAATATAAAAGCATAAAAGAAAAGATAAGACCAAAACATCCTTACATTGGGATTTTTCGGTTCAATATGGGCACAATAAGAACTCCTTCTTATTGTTCTTGAGCATGAAATTAAGTGGATGATCCTCCAAAAATAACCTCCAAAGTAGAAGGTCTCCTTCTTGTTGCACCAAAGATTAAACCCAAATAATCTTACCTTATTATTAACTAGATAATAAGTAAGATAAATACTACTAATATTATTGTATTACTACACTAGTAATATGTAGAGAATATTAGTATATATGAGAGTTTAGAGAGAAGTTGAGTATTTTAGAGAGATATGTCAAAACAAGTGAAAAACAAGAAGTAAGTAATGAACAACCAAAGTGCTCTATTTGAGTCACTTTTGGCCGGTCATCTACTCACCAAAAGAGGTGATTTTCTTCCTTATTTTATTCACATGCAAAGTGGTAGAGTGTAGTGTTAGTATGTAATGATTTTAGGTTACTATTCATGTCATAATCACATGTTGCTTGTGAGTATGAATAAAAGCAACCATCATCACCAACCACTACATGTAAACCGGCCATGTGAGGCCTATTTTGATCCATTTTGATTTTTGATATTTGTCCCACAAATACTTATTAATCATATGCTTAATTATCTTGTATAATTAAGTGTTAATTTGATCATATAACAATTATATGATACAAATAAATGAATAATATGTACTTAACATTTTAAGTAATATTTTACCATTATATCAATATATAATGGGTCCCACAATGCTTAGTTAATTTATTTTACAACTCCTTGTAAATATAATTAACTAATTACCTCTATCTCAAAACCTCAACTAATTTAGTAATTTAACGATTAATTACTAAGTTAAATCTTATTTAATCGTATTAAAATAAGATATAAATTTATTAGTCAATTATCGCATAATTGAAAAATAAGCTTAATCGAATTTGAGTTCTTAACTCAATTTCTAACAATTAACTCTCGTACATATCGAATATATGTAATGCTCTAATTAAACTGTATCGTATACAAATAATTAGTATTCTATTTGGGTCTCATCATATAGGTGTGACCTAAAGGGATCAGTTGATTACCGCCGTCATACGACAATAACGTCAAACTCTAGTCAGCCAAGCGTTACCGATTTACGTTAATCAACTGACGTGGAGTATCAAAATATACTAATCATGCCACGTATATTCCAAATGAGATTTATTATATAAATGCACTATTGTGGAGGACACTTACTCCAACAATTACGTGTTGCATTGACCAAGACCAAGGCATAGGATTCCGTGCCCAAAGACGAAATTGGAAGAGACGAAAAAATCCATCAGGGTTACATACCCGATCGGATTTACACATACCCGATGGGGTATGTCTGCTGATGAACGTGTCTTGGCTCTTCTTCTACCAAGCTTTAATGGAGTGTTTTATGGCTTTGTCTAGGGTATGAATTTGGACGAAACACAGCAGCTATGCAGCCCTATAAAAGCCAAGGATTAACAACACAATCAACACACAATTAGCATACAATTTAGAATAACACAACACAACATTTCATATAAGTTTTAGATTATAGTTTATAGTTTATGCAATCTTAGACTATTTTTATAGCAATTTCCAAGTACTTTTCTAGTGATCCTATTAGCATTTGTCATTATATTGGGTTGGATATTTGTTCTTTGCTTTCTTTCTTACATAATTTGCATTCCAATCTCGGTAATTTTCTATCCCTTATTTACGCAATTTCCGACATCATTGTTTTCGCTTTATAGTATTTATGTTAGTTTTATTGTTTTCATCATCATATTGAGTTCATGAATTATTATCTCATTAGTCTTGTTTTTATATTATTGTTGGTAGGAATTCCATATAAAAATAATCTAGTCAAAACCAAAATATCGTTTAACATGTCATATTTTATTTTGCCTAAACATATAATAATCATCATAAAATTCATCATTAGAATCATTACTAGTATAATCACCTTAATCATTTTAGTACTTTTATTTCGTAGTCTAATTCTGCTTATCATTTTCCTCTTAATTTATTTAATCACATAAATTAAATATAATATTGTAAGATTATCATTATGTAAATATAATAAATAAAATTGAAATATTGAAATGATTTGCTAGTTAAAATGAATTAAAAGAAGAATCGATACCAATAGAACCACCTAGTTTGTTTCTTCCTTTGGTTGTGTCAAATTCTATACCTTTGTTTAGTGGCCATGAACAATTGTTTGTGAAGCAGGAGCTAGGGGAGCAACCTCATTTGACAATCCAGTTCAGACAACAACCAACAAAGACACCCATGTTCAGTCCAAGGCAGATCAAGTCCATACAACTAAGTTTTCAAAAGCAACAAAAGGTAACCATGTGACACCCTCAAATTTGCGGAAAGAAAAAAAATAATTTAAATAAATAAAAGATGAGAATACGTTTCTAATAGGTTCACTTTAGTGAAAATCGGTAAATTTTAAAACCGGAACCTACTATTAAATATATTCATCATAACGAAAGTGTCTTAAATAAAAAGGTTCATAACAAAAAGGAAATAATATTATACATAAGAAATATCCAAAACGGGAGACATATCTCTCGTATAAATACGGAAATAAAAGAGTGTATAATAATATACAATCCTAAGAACCGAATATAGGTCCAAGGTAAATACTTCGCTCGCTAGCTCGTCAATGTACCCAAGTATGCATCACAAACCTGCCAACCCCATTAAATATAAACACGGAAGCCACAGTCAGTGGGGAGTAACTCCGAGTTCTCCCAGCCACGAAATGTCGAGTTTAATAAAACATGAATAACATAAAAGAGATGTATATGGAAAATACAAAACTTAACATATACGATATGCTTTTCATGTTATGAAAAAAATAACTAACATATAACCTAGCATATGAAAGCTATCATGTGAAACCGATAATAAACTATAACCCGAGGTAGGGAAGCTGGTATGCTGGCTCAGCGGTTACCATGTAACATGGCCCTGATACACTCAAACCCTAATCAACACGTAATCATGTGAATCAGTTAACAATCGGTAATCCAAACTCTATCAATCCTAGCCGGCTTGCATCTCACCTTCTAGAACTCATAGAATCATACAAACATGAAAGACCAATACGTCTATAAACAGGCATAAGTTCCTAGTACCGTCAATAGAAGACTTCTGTAACTCGAGTCTATACCACGAGGTAGGATATACTTATATATTTAGGCTCAGCGGTTACCCTAATAACATGGCCAAAATACAAAGCACACATCTAGGCTCAGCGGTTACCTTTAAAACATGGCCCAGATCCAAAGCACATATCTTAGCTCAGAGGTTACCCTACTAACATGGCCAAGATACAACTCTACCCTAATCCTAGACTGCGCAGACCCAGAGAAATGCGGAAAAACATCGCA
>JAIUZE010074139.1:0-21997 GCA_022085475.1 Heliosperma pusillum | reverse complement strand
ACCTCCAAAGTAGAAGGTCTCCTTCTAGTTGCATCCAAGATTAAACCCAAACTATCACTATAAATTTAGACTAGAAAAAATATAGAGATAAGAAGAAACTAATATAACTTTTATTACTACTCTAGTAATAGGAATATTAGTTTTAGAGAGTTTAGTGAGAGGTTGTGTAGAGAGAAGATATGAAAACAAGTGAATGAATTGGTGAAGTAAAATGAGCAACCATCATGCTCTTTTTGTAGCACATGGCCGGCACATCTAACACCAACAAGGGTGATTTTTCTCCTTATTTAATTCACATGCAAAAAGCTTGAGTGTGGGATGGAAATTGATAATGATCATGTGTCATAACATATCATTATGAAATGGTGGAGTGTGGAATTGGTAGAGTAAAATCACTAATGATTTTATCTACTCAAAACCGGTCCACTTGAGTCCATAATGGACCATTTTGATTTTTTATATTTGTCTCACAAATACTTATTAATCATATGCTTAATTATCTTGTATAATTAAGTGTTAATTTGATCATGTAACAATTATATGAATCAAATTATATACTTAACTTTTAAGTGATATTTTACCATTATATCAATATATAATGGGTCCCACAATGTCTAGTTAATTTATTTTACAACTCTTTGTAAATATAATTAACTAATTATCTCTACCTCAAAATATATGCACAACCTCAACTAATTTGATGATTAACGAATAATCACTAAATTAAAACTTATTTAATCGTATTAAAAATAAGACGTAAAATTTATTCAGTCGCTTATCGTATAATTGACTAATAAAGTTAAGTGGAATGAGTTCCTAACTCAATTTCCAATAAATAACTCTCGTAACCAAACATATATCAAATATATATGTAAAGGACTAATTAACCTGTATCGTATACAAATAATTAGTTTTCTGTTTGGGCCTCATCCTATAGGTGTGACCTAAAGGGATCAGTTGATCACCGCCGTCATACGACAATAACGTCAAACTCTAGTCAGCCGAGCGTTACCGATTTACGTTAATCAACTGACGTGGAGTATCATAATATACTAATCATGCCACATATATTCCAAATGAGATTTATTATATAAATGCACTATTGTGGAGGACACTTACTCCAACAGTCATCTAGTAGCGATGGTACACCGACCTCTTCATATTTTTTGGGTCAATGCCTCGCTATCTCCGTATTCATTACTGATAAGCATTCATTTAGTCACATTTTTACCTCATTTTCGTCCCCATTTTGGTCCGTTTACACGGATTTGCGTGTCTTTAATTGCATTTTATTTCCCGATTTCCCGCGCTATGAATATTGATCTCAATTTGCAGGAATTAAGGCGGAAATGAGGAAATCGGTGCATAAAGACATTGCATGAGTCGGGATTCGAAGATAGTTGAAAAATGAAGAAATATTTCATCAGGTGGCCCAGGCCGGTCCCCAGACCGGCGGCCGGTCGACCGGCCCAGACCACCACTCCACTAATGAAAGAGGTGGAAAAGTGAAGAAAAGAGCCCAGGTAGCGCCGGCCGGCCTACCGGCGGCCGGTCGACTGCCCGGCCTGCACCTACATCAGAGGCAACATGAGAGAGTTTTGGTGCTCCAGGCCGGTGGGGGACCGGCGGCCGGTCGACCGGCCCAGACCACTATTTCCCATACTTAGAAGATTTTTGAAGCATTTTGAAGGCGAGTTTCTGAAGACACTGTTGTGTCCCAGGCCGGTCAGAGGCCCGGCGGCCGGTCGACCGGCCGGGAACACAAGACTGAAAAATTCGCCTCTTCTTCTAATTTTTTCCTTAATTTCGAGAGACCTATATATACCCTCCCTTATTATTTTGTAAGCAGTTTTTTAGTCTTTTAACATTCCTTTTAGCACGAAACCCTAGAAATTTGTAACCCAAATTAATCATTAAATACTCTCCTAATATTTCCCTAATCTAGTTTAGTTTCTCATTTCAAGTTGTTGATTCTAGTATTTCATTTCATTTCTTGGAGTTTGTATTGAAGACTTGGGTGAAGACATTCCCTCATACTCATCAATATAAGTTTTGTTTGGTATAAAATCTCTCATCTTTTTTATTGTTTATGCAATTAATTTCCATCTCTAGTTTATAGTTCATCTTTTGATTATTATCTTTATTCTTCTCATAGTATTATGGTGATTGAACTCCCCCTTCCCTTTAGTGCTTTGATTTCCTTTACCATGTGTGAGTAGATTATCCTCTAGGGTTTAGGGGAGCCTAAGGGTGGATCATGTGGGGTATTAGGTTGGTTAATTAGCAAGTTTGTGGTAAATGATTTGGGTATTGCCCATATGAACACCAAGTGTTTGATGAAATGTGTGAACGAAAGTTACCATTTTATCAAGCATGGTTTGATCTTCTCTTAAGCGACGGTGGTAGAGACGATTAGACTAAGTGTTTATATGGGTGATTTGAGACAAATGCGATAGCTTGTTGATGATTATCGATTGTTGAGACATTAGCAATCGATTTTACTCGAATTATTTACCCTTTCGCTAGTTACCCGACTAACCCATTAAATCCCCCTAAGGTGAACCCTTTACCCTAGTCTTTCCCCTAATTGTTTTCATCTTTATTACTTAGCGATTACTTGTTTTTCCTAGTTTTTAGTTAACTTTCCAATCCGTCATATTTTAGGCTAGAATAGGATTCAATCGAACTAGTAGTTGACCTCCCCCATCCTCGTGGATTTCGACCCCTTTATACTACTTTTATTGGGTTATTTTTGATGCTTGTTTTGACGACAAACCGATCATCAAATGGCGCCGTTGCCGGGGATGGCGTAAGGAAACTCGTAGTTTGTTTTGTGTCTTAGATTTAGCCAAGTTACTTGTTGTTTTTGTTGGTTTTTAGTTGTTAGATTATTTGTAGAGTGCCTTGCATTATTGTCTTTCCCTAGTGTGCCCAAAAACACACTAGGAGTCTAACTTGTTTTTGAGTTGCTTTGAGTGCATGCCTAGAGGTGAAGGTTTGTTCTTGAGCCATCCGGAACCCGAAAGGTTGTTTAGGACTCTCCGTGCCAATACACTTGCTCGGGTTAGGAATTCAAGAAGAGTTAGCCATCAACAAGCCAATACTTCAATTGCTTCTACATCCACTCCAACAATCGATTTCCCACAAAACAACACCATTGAACCCATATTTGAAAACCCCTTCTACAATACACAACAAAATACACCACCAAATTCACCACCTACAATACCTCAACAACAAAATCAACCACAAATGACGACTCTACGTGATCGTAACCGTCCCAACCACGATGATACCCAATCTCCAATCAATTTCGGTGTCTTGGCCCCTAATAATTTTGAGATTCACCCGTCTCAAATGAATTCTATTGAGCGGGATAGCTTTGGAGGCCTCCCGGATGAAGATGCTCATGCCCACTTGAGAAAATTCAAAAGTAGGGTTGGAATCATGAAAAGGAATGGGGTGCCCGAGGAAACCCTTTGCCTCATGTTGTTCCCATTTTCCCTCAAGGACCGGGCGGAGAGGTGGTTGAATAACCATCCTCCAAACACTTTCACCACTTGGGATGGTTTGGCTAAGGAGTTTCTAAGTAAGTACTACCCCGCCTCCAAAACGGCGATGCTAAGAAACGAGATTACCACCTTCCAACAAGAGGATGGAGAGTCTTTGGGAGAAGCATGGGATCGCTTCATTGATTTACTTGCCCGATGCCCTCACCATGGAATTGCGGATTGGTATGTAACCCAAACCTTCTATCAAACTCTCCTCCCTCAAACCAAGGCCATGGTGAATGCTTCCGCGGGGGGAAGTTTTGATCATTTAAATGACCAACAAGGGGCGGCATTGATTAAGAAGATGGTTGAGTCGGAATCTAGTTATGGTACTAGTTCTAGAGGGAATAGCTTGAGAAGGAGTTCTAAGTACCCAAGTGAGAACTTCTCAAATGCGGATACCAATGCCAAGATTGATTTGCTCACACAAACTTTCACTAAGGGTTTTGCCGAGCTTCAAAAAGCTCAAAATCAAAGTCAAGGTCATCATGTGAATGAAGCTAGTGGGTCTTATGCACCTCCCATGGTGGAAGCTTATCAAACCCCCACTTGTGAAATTTGCAATGGATATGGACACACCTTTGAAGTTTGTGGGAACAATGTCTCTTATAACAATGAAGGTGCAAATGATTATCAACATGTGAATGCTTTCCAAGGTATGAACAACAACCCACGGCCCTCAAGGCCTCAATTCCAAAATCAAGGAGCTTATAACCCAAATTCAAATTTCTATCATCCAAGCTCAAAATTTCACCCAAACATGAGTTACAAAAGCCAAAATGTCTTAAACCCTCAACACACACAAACTCAACCTTCCAACCCTCCGGGTTTTTCCCAACCTAGAGGAGGAGGTCAATTTTCTAGAGGAAACTATAACAATCAATTCAACAACTCTCAACAAGGTCAAGGATCCAACCAATTCCAAAATCAACAATTCAATGATCAAGGTTACAATAACCAAGGTAACTTCCAAAACCAAGGTAATTGGAATCAAGGTCAAGGAAATTGGAATCAAAATCAAGGGAACCAAAACTTCAACAATCAAGGCCAAGGTAATTTTTACCAAGGCAATCAAAACAATCAAGCAAGCCAAGGGGTTCCCGATCAATCTTTTCAAGGCCAAGGGCCAAATTTCAACAACAACCAAGGGTCAAATTTCAACAATCAAGGTTCAAGGGGGCAACAAGGGAATTTTAACAACAATCAACAAGGGAATTTTAACAACAATCAACAAGGGAATTTTAACAATCAAAGAAACAACAACCAAGGGTCGAGTAGTCGGAATGACTATGCTTTTGCCCTTCCCTTGACAAATCAACCCCACCAAGAGAGTGATCCTTCAATAAGTGAAGTTTTGCAATTAGTCAAAAACATGGAAATCCAAAACAATTTGGCTTTGCAAAATGTCACTAATGCTCACAAAAAGGAGGTGAGAGAATTGGAAGCTAGGCTAGCTTCCCAAGCTTTGAACAATCCTCAAAGGCCTCCGGGAGGTCTACTTGCTCAAGGGAAAAGCTCCAAGGATGCTTCATCAAGCCACCATGCATGTGCGGTGACTTTAAGAAGTGGACTAGTGCTTGATAACCCCTACATGGATATGATGAATGATGAGATTCCAAATGATGAGCATGTTGAGGAAGGAGAAGAACTTGAAGAGCCCTTTTTGACTCCCACCTTGGAGTCAAAAGATGATGGCAAGGGTGAAGATGATCAACCCAAAGAGGGAGAAGAAGGGTATGTCGAAATTATGCCTTATGAAGAGGAGATGAACAAGGATGTCATTGATGACGGAGTAGAGGTACAACCAATGGCAAGAGCTAAGGTAACCAAGAAAACTCCCATTCCAAAGGTATCTTTTAGCACTCCACTTGTTGTTTCCGATATCCCCTACCCCTCTAGAGCTTTGAAAACTAAGGAAAACTTCAAGTTCACCCAATTTAGAAAAATGCTTGAGGGACTTGAAGTGACCTTACCTTTCACCGATGTTATATTGAACATGCCCACTTACTCAAAATTTCTAAAAGACATCTTGACTCATAAGAGAACTTTGGGTACCCAAGATGTTATGATTATGGAGGCGGAGTGTAGTGCTCTCCTCATTAATCCTAACTCTTTCAAAATGCCAAAAAAACTTGGGGACCCCGGAAGTTTCTCTATCCCTTGTGTTGTGGGGGGAGTCATGATTTCAAGGGCATTATGTGACAATGGTGCAAGTGTAAGTGTCATTCCCTTAACTATTGCTAAAAGAATTGGACTTGAAAGTTTAACCCACACTTCTATGACTCTACAACTAGCGGATAGGTCCGTTAAGCAACCTTTGGGTGTGCTTGAGGACGTACCCGTTAAAGTTGGCAAATTTTTGATCCCCACGGATTTCGTTGTCCTAGATATCCCGGAGGATAGCCACACTCCCATCATCCTTGGTAGGCCCTTTTTGGCTACCGGAGGAGTCCTCATTGATGTGAGGGACGGGCGGCTAACCTTTAGGGTGGGAAACGAAACCCTTGAATTTAATCTTCCACATCTAGTGAAGGGACCAATGTTTCACAAGGCATGCTCGGTAGAAGTCATAGAGGAAGTGGTTGAGAAAGTGCATGAAGAGGAGAAGTATGAAGAAGAAGCTCTACAAGTGGCACTCCATGATGAGGAGATGGGAGATGACCACGAGGTAGATGATGAACTAATGAAGAAGGTGGAGGGCCTTCTCCCTCCAAAGGTACAACTTAAGCCCTTACCTCCCTCACTTAAGTACTCTTTTTTAGGTGAGGGAGAGACTTATCCCGTTATCATTAATGCTAATTTAAGTGAAGGCCAAGAACTTGAACTTTTGAAAGTCTTGAAAACTCATAGGGGTTCACTTGGATATAGCATTGATGATATCAAAGGGTTAAGTCCTAATCTTTGCATGCATAGGATTGTCTTGGAGGAGGGTAGCAAACCTAAGGTAGATGGGCTACGTAGGTTGAACCCTAAGATGGCGGAAGTGGTTAAAAGTGAGGTTATGAAGTTGTTAGAGGCCGGGATTATCTACCAAATAACCGATAGTTCTTGGGTGAGCCCCGTCCATGTAGTGCCCAAGAAAGGAGGGGTGACTATGGTGGAACAAGAGGATGGGACTCTCTTAGCTTCTAGACCCGTGACCGGGTGGCGGATGTGCATTGACTATCGCAAATTAAATGCCGCCACCCTCAAAGACCACTACCCCATCCCCTTTATTGACCAAATGCTTGAAAGGTTGGCGGGGCATTCTTACTATTCATTTCTAGATGGTTATTCCGGGTTTTTCCAAATCCCCATACACCCGGAAGACCAAGAGAAAACCACATTCACTTGTCCCATAGGAGTTTATGCTTATAGGAGGATGCCCTTTGGGCTTTGTAATGCTCCGGGGACTTTCCAAAGATGTATGACGGCAATTTTTGCCGATTTTCTTGAGAAGAGTATGGAGGTCTTCATGGACGACTTTAGTGTCCATGGAGACTCATTTGATCTTGGGCTTTTGAATTTGTCTCATGTTTTGCAAAGATGTGAGGAGCACAACCTTGTCCTCAATTGGGAGAAGTGCCACTTTATGGTGGAGGAGGGGGTTGTGCTTGGTCACATCGTGTCTAAGAGAGGCATAGAAGTTGATATGGCTAAGGTTTCGGTAATAGAAAACTTGTCACCCCCTACAAATGTGAAGGGAGTGAGAAGCTTTCTAGGCCATGCGGGCTTTTACCGACGTTTCATCAAAGACTTTTCTAAAATAGCCAAGCCTTTAACTTCTCTTCTTCTCAAAGACACACCATTTGTATTTGATGAATTTTGCTTGAGTGCTTTTTGTAGGTTAAAGGAGGCTCTTGTGACGGCTCCCATAATCCGATCACCGGATTGGAGCCTTCCCTTCGAAGTTATGTGCGACGCCTCCGATTATGCGGTCGGGGCGGTGCTTGGCCAAGTTGTGGACAAGAAGCACCATGTAATCTACTACACAAGCAAAACTCTTGATCAAGCCCAAGTCAACTACTCTACAACGGAAAAGGAGATGCTAGCCATTGTTCATGCCGTGGAAAAGTTCCGGCAATACTTTGTTGGTGCTAAGGTTGTGGTATACTCGGATCACTCCGCTTTGAGGCAATTGTTAGTGAAAAAGGATGCAAAGCCAAGGCTCTTGAGGTGGGTTCTTTTACTTCAAGAGTTTGACTTGGAAATTAAAGACAAGGCGGGGTCGGAGAATGTTGTTGCCGACCACCTATCTAGATTGACTACCGAAGATCATGGGTTGAAGGATGAGAGTGGCCCGATCAATGAGTGGTTGAGAGAAGATAGTTTGATGATGATAGGTGGTAAATCACCATGGTTTGCGGACTTGGCAAATTTGATTGTGAGTGGGTTTATTCCGGAAGAGTTGGATGCTAGAGCTAGGAGGAAGTTGAAGCATGACTCAAAACGCTATTTTTGGAATGACCCACATCTTTTTCGCAAGTGTGGTGATGGCATGTTCCGAAGATGTGTTCCTAGAGAAGAAGGTATGGAGATAGTTGATAGAATTCACAACTCGGCCTATGGGGGCCACCTTGGTACATCTCGCACCATTGCAAAGGTGTTACAAGGTGGTTTCTATTGGCCATCTATGTTCAAGGATATCCACTACTTTGTCAAATCTTGTGATCGGTGCCAAAGAACGGGGAATATTAGTCAAAGGAATGAGATGCCCCTTCAAAACATTCTTGAGATTGAGCTTTTTGATTGTTGGGGAGTTGATTTCATGGGACCATTTCCCAACTCTTGTGGGAATGAGTACATTTTGGTAGCGGTGGACTATGTGTCCAAGTGGATTGAAGCCGTTGCCACCCCAACAAATGATGCTAAGGTTGTTATCAAGCTCTTCAAGAACACTATATTTCCGAGATTTGGGACCCCAAGGGTGGTGATTAGCGACGGGGGTTCGCACTTTAGGAAGAGCACTTTCAAGTTCTTACTTTCTTCCCATGGTGTCACTCATAAGACCGCTCTTGCCTACCACCCTCAAACTAGTGGGCAAGTAGAGGTCTCAAACCGTCAAATAAAAGCTATCTTGGAGAAGACTACAAGCAAAGGTAGGAAGGATTGGTCTCAAAAGCTTCCGGATGTTCTATGGGCCCTTCGCACCGCTTTCAAAACTCCACTCGGCACAACTCCTTACAAGCTTGTTTATGGAAAAGCTTGTCACTTGCCAATCGAGTTGGAGCACAAGGCATGGTGGGCCTTAAAGGAGATGAACTTTGATATTGATATGGCCGGAGAGCTACGATTTCTCCAAATGAATGAACTTGAAGAGCTAAGACTTGATGCCTACGAGAGCTCAAAGATCTACAAGGAGCAAACGAAGAAATGGCATGATGCCAAATTGGTTGATAAAGATGTGAAAGTGGGTGACCAAGTCTTACTCTATAATTCTAGAGTCAAGTTGTTTCCGGGAAAGCTACGCTCTAGATGGTCGGGTCCTTTCAAAGTTATTGACATTTCACCACATGGAGCTTTTGAACTTTGGAGCGAGGAAGGTGGTAATTTCAAGGTCAATGGGCATCGAGTGAAAAGATATTTCGATGGAGATGAAAAGGGAACGGTGGAAGTACTCTTCCTTGGGGATCCACTTCCCGAGGAGGAGTCTTGTTTGTAAACTCTTGTGATTTGATAGGTTTGGTGGAGTCCCTCAACAACCACCAATTTTTTGTATATAGCATGCATATTAGGAATAGTTGTGAAGATTTGGATTTGTGTACTCGGTTTTTCGTCTTTAGGAAGAAGTTTTAGGAAAGTTTGAAACACTTGTAGTCGGGTTTGAATCATAACCGTATCATTGGGAATATGTTGGTTGGTTCGAGCATGTGGGTGACTTGGGTTTCCTTGGAGATTTGTTGTGAATTTGAAGACAAGGTGAAGAAGAGAAGATGTGCTCCAGGCCGGTCGACCGGCAGCCGGGGTGCCGACCGGCCCAGAGCACTCCAGAAGGTGATTTTGAAGTTTGAAAATTGATGTGCAGGTGTTCCAGGCCGGTCGACCGGCAGCCGGGGTGCCAACCGGCCTGGAGCACATTATCATAGAGGCTGATTTTTTGGAAATTTTTGAGCTGTGTTCTGTGCCGGTCGACCGGCGGCCGGTCTGTCACCGGCCCAGAGCACACTATTGCTGAGTTTTTGAAAGTTGAAAATTTTGAGCTGCGTTCTAGGCCGGTCGACCGGCAGCCGGGGTCTGACCGGCCTAGACTACCTGATAACGCAAAAACCCAAAAATCCAAAAAAATCAAAATTTTGACTTGGGGTCCAGGCCGGTCGACCGGCGGCCGGTGTCTGGACCGGCCCAGAACTCACCCGAGAGCCATAAACAACTCGTGAGCCCCCTTTTTCTTTCATTCTTCTTCATTCAACTTTCCTTCTTCCTTCTTTCTTCCTTCAAACCCACATAAAATCTCCACAAAACCCACAAACACTCACACAAATCACCACAAAACTCACCCAATCCCACATCTAACCCACAAATTAACCCACTACTTCACCTAAATACATCCCAAAACCTCAAAAACCCAATTTTTCCCTCTTTCAATTGAATATTCCGAAAATCAACATGGCTCAACAACCACCAAGGAAAAGGACAAGAGCTCAACTTGAGGCCGAGTTGGAGGCTAGGCTTCAGCAGGTGACGGCGGGAATGGGTCCGGATAACGATTTTCCGGATATCGTCTTCGTAAGTGAAATAGCAAGAGGTAAATTTCAATGTTTAAAGCGTAGACCTCTTCCCCACTCCCGTTTTATTTGCCGGAATACTATGCGGAACCTTGGCCTTGATACGGTCACTCTTGAACTTTTCAAGGGTTTGGGTATGGGGGAACTATACGGGCAGCACTTCCGTACTTACCCCCGTCTCACTTGGGAATTTTTGAGTTCGTTTAGTCATGAGAAAGATAGAAATACGGGTATGGTCAAAATTGTTTCCTTTCGCCTACTTAATACTGCTTTTAACCTTCCCCTTGAGAAGTTTTGTAAAGTTTTAGGGGTCAAATATCATAAGTCGTACAAGGTCCCCGAAAGCTTTAATGTGAATGATGTGTGGACTGCAATATCGGGTTTTGAGTTTGAGAAGGGAACTAAGAGACCGGCAAATGCTTGCCACAATGCCCCTATTAGGTTTTGGCATAGGTTTATGGGTTGGACGTTGTTTGGGAGAGAGGAGTGTCATAATTTTAGGGCCGATGAGCTTTCGATTTTGGCGGCTTACTTGTTCCAACAGCCGCATAAATTTGGGATCAACATCGGTCATCATGTCGTTATCCACTTCCAGAAAATTGCCAATGACCCGTTTAGCCCTACCGGAATCCATTTAGGGGGGATTGTTACCAAGATTGCTCATGTACTTTGTAGAGATGCTCTGGATGAGCGTAATTTGAGGTGTTTAGGGGGTTACTCATTGTTGACGGAGGACTACGTTTTTAAGAAGCTTGAGTGGGTAATAAAGAGAGTTGAGGACGGGAAGACTTATTGGAGGATTCGAGGGGTAAATTCTATTCCCCTCCCTAATAGTGCGGCTATGAAAGTGGTTCCTGATAGCGCGCATTATCTTCTCCCCTTAGAGGAGGAGAACCCTCCACCACCACCTGAAGAAACCCCGGAAGATCCTTTAGCTCCAGTTACCGCATTTAGGCGAGATCCTACTGCCCCCGTCACTACATATAGGAGAGAGGAGCGGGGCCCCACTTCCACCACATTGCCTTATATGAGCCCCTTCTATCATCAGCAGCAGTGGCGCCCTTGGCCCAATTCATCCCAACCCGACGCATCCACTTCCACCACTACCAGTTACCCACCTTTGGATCCCTCCTTGATCCAGTTCATGGCCGACATGACTTTAGCCTCCGAGGCAGCAGCTACGGAGAGAGAGGCAGCGGCTAGGGAGAGAGAGGCGGCAGCTAAGTGGCGAGAGGAGGAGGCTCGGGATAGAGCTCTTTTGTCGCAGCGGATGGACAGGATGTACTATGACTTGGCTCTTGGCCAATACCCTTCTTACGATAATTGGTGTAGGGAGGGGTATAGGGAGCCAGTTGGCCCACATCCGTCCTATTTCATGTGGCCAGAGGGCGGGTATGATCAGGGTTCTAGGGTGTTTGGTGATTTCAATGTTCAGCCAGACTATTATTCTTCTGCGCCGGGTTTTACTCAGCCGGTAGTTGATGAGGAGGAGGTGGACCCAGAGATTGCGGCTCAGAATGCCGAGTGGTTTGACAGGATGGGTCCACGGTTCGAGATTGTGGAGGGTGGCGGCTCTGGTTCGGGAGCCCAGGATGTAGATGCGTCTTTTGCTGAGGCCAGTCATGGCCAATTTGATACTACATCCTCTGATTTCACTGGATACTCTTGAGGCCGGAAACCCATGAGTATGATCCCTTTTAATCCAAATCTTCATCATATTTATATTTTCGCATGCATTTAGATAGTTGTATTATATCTTTAGCTTAGTCATCCATTTAGTTGCATCCATTTAGGCTTGCATTAGAATTTAATTTTGTAACATATCGTCACATGTTAGCCTTGCATCCATATAGTGTAGTTTGCATTTACTTAGATCATGACATTGTATTATATCATTTTGCATTTAGTTTTAGGACTTTTATTTAGTCCATGCATTTACTTAGAGCTAACCCTCTCGTATATATTGTTCATATTGTTTTTATTTTTCAAAATATTTAAAAACCCCAAAAACAAGTTTTTATTTTTCAAAATATTTAAAAACCCCAAAAACATGTTTTTATTTTTCAAAATATTTAAAAACCCAAAAACATGTTATTTGTTTTGAATTCACCCCTCACACCATGTAAATACCAAGTGTGGGGAGGGAATTCCCATAAATTGAAAAACCCAAAAAGATTGTTTTGTTTTTCCTTTTCTTTTTTCTCTCCTTCCATATTTGAGTCACTTACTCGGGGACGAGTAAGACTTAAGTGTGGGGAGGATTTTATTTCTTTTGTATATATCGTTGATTTTTGAAAAAAGTTGAAAAATG
The DNA here is from genome assembly GCA_022085475.1 of Heliosperma pusillum. NCBI lineage: Eukaryota > Viridiplantae > Streptophyta > Magnoliopsida > Caryophyllales > Caryophyllaceae > Heliosperma > Heliosperma pusillum. The sequence goes on along the minus strand of JAIUZE010074139.1, from coordinate 9,431 downwards.
CCTAAAAATCGAAAAATTTGAAAATTTTCCAAAAAAATATATGTTTAGATTAGTTTGTATATAGTTTATTTTGTATATATTGCCGTGTGTTTCTTTTTATCTCCATCCATAGGTGCGCCCCACATCATATGAGGCACGAAAAAGGGAAAATGAAGACGCTTTGGTGAGATCTTTCCTATTTCTCTTCTCCCTTATCTCCTTTCCTTCTTACTTGAGGACGGGATGTGTTGATGACGATGGTGTGAATTTTGTTGATTGGCGTGTGTGCCACTTGTGTGCTGTTAGGAGATAGCATTAGCTTATGTGTCATATAGTCGGTTAGAGCATGTGCATTTAAGTTGTATATATGCTAGATTGCATCATGGCATATAGTTGCATTTAGAAAAATGTTTTAATAATTGTCTTTTTGGAAAACTTGTTGAATGTGCATAGTCCCTTTTTGCTACTTTTTTATTCATAAAGTGTTCATCTTAATCGTGGAATTTTAGACGCCCTGGGTTGTGCATTTCTAGTGAGTTTTAACCCGTCTACTAATGCCGAGCCACGAGTTTGCGCTTATTCCACCTCGACACCCTCGATTGATGTGATTATTCCGATGGTAGAAAGAATTCTTAGGTGACCGTTCTTGCTATGCAACCAACCATGATTCATTGTTCTTCCACTTTTGATCAAAAAAGGAAACAAATCAAACAAGCTGAAAATATTGAGTCAATTATCATCTTTTCTTGTTTTCGTCGAGGAAGTGCAAAACGGAACTTCTAGGGATTCTAGTGGGCCCATATCTAGGCCCCCTTTCGATGCCACTACGGTGGGGATACCCCTATTGTTGGTTCCGACCGCATGTCCTTGACGGAAACCGTGTGCTTTCATGCCAAAAATTGCAAACCAAAATGCAAATCAAAAAGAAAGAAAAAGAAAAAGAAAGCAAAGTGTGAAATGAAAAATTTTCCAAGCAATAAGACTCAAATCTCAATTTCCTTTTATCCTTCTTGAATCATTCACCTTTGAAGTTGCATAGTGAGACGGGACGACCCTTGTGTCTCATTTATTTGAGAAACGTGAATTCCATATGCTATTGTGCTTAATAACGTCACGAGGATTTCATTTCCATCTTCCATTTTATCGCTTTTGGCCAAGCAAATAGTAGACGGGGTTCGAAATTTTCATTAGACTTGCACCGCTAGGAGGCGAATATTTTTCCATGCTTTATGATATTAGTGGCTTACAAGGATCATGCATTATTTAAACGGTTTTCCTTTTAGATATTTCCGTCACATGGATGAGGCATGTGATTTTTCTTTTGTTAGATGCATCTTTGTCGTGTTCTTACGTGTTTTTCATTTGGATGCGTCGAGATTTTGAGCAAGCCCCTACTTGCCTTGCAAGGAAGTACTCTACCTCATGAGTATCTCGTTGTGAGTTGAAGGGACGGAGGAGGCCCGTTAATTGCCTACCGTCGGATATTATTAATAGTTTAGGTTGTAGCCTTAATATTAGAGTAGTATTGAATAAGGGTACTTATGGGTCTCGAATTTTGTTTACTTACTCGGGGACGAGTAAGTCTTAAGTGTGGGGAATTTTGATAAGCATTCATTTAGTCACATTTTTACCTCATTTTCGTCCCCATTTTGGTCCGTTTACACGGATTTGCGTGTCTTTAATTGCATTTTATTTCCCGATTTCCCGCGCTATGAATATTGATCTCAATTTGCAGGAATTAAGGCGGAAATGAGGAAATCGGTGCATAAAGACATTGCATGAGTCGGGATTCGAAGATAGTTGAAAAATGAAGAAATATTTCATCAGGTGGCCCAGGCCGGTCCCCAGACCGGCGGCCGGTCGACCGGCCCAGACCACCACTCCACTAATGAAAGAGGTGGAAAAGTGAAGAAAAGAGCCCAGGTAGCGCCGGCCGGCCTACCGGCGGCCGGTCGACTGCCCGGCCTGCACCTACATCAGAGGCAACATGAGAGAGTTTTGGTGCTCCAGGCCGGTGGGAGACCGGCGGCCGGTCGACCGGCCCAGACCACTATTTCCCATACTTAGAAGATTTTTGAAGATTTTGAAGGCGAGTTTCTGAAGACACTGTTGTGTCCCAGGCCGGTCAGAGGCCCGGCGGCCGGTCGACCGGCCGGGAACACAAGACTGAAAAATTCGCCTCTTCTTCTAATTTTTTCCTTAATTTCGAGAGACCTATATATACCCCCCCTTATTATTTTGTAAGCAGTTTTTTAGTCTTTAACACTCCTTTTAGCACGAAACCCTAGAAACTTGTAACCCAAATTAATCATTAAATACTCTCCTAATATTTCCCTAATCTAGTTTAGTTTCTCATTTCAAGTTGTTGATTCTAGTATTTCATTTCATTTCTTGGAGTTTGTATTGAAGACTTGGGTGAAGACATTCCCTCATACTTCATCAATATAAGTTTGTTTGGTATAAAATCTCTCATCTTTTTTATTGTTTATGCAATTAATTTCCATCTATAGTTTATAGTTCATCTTTTGATTATTATCTTTATTCTTCTCATAGTATTATGGTGATTGAACTCCCCCTTCCCTTTAGTGCTTTGATTTCCTTTACCATGTGTGAGTAGATTATCCTCTAGGGTTTAGGGGAGCCTAAGGGTGGATCATGTGGGGTATTAGGTTGGTTAATTAGCAAGTTTGTGGTAAATGATTTGGGTATTGCCCATATGAACACCAAGTGTTTGATGAAATGTGTGAACGAAAGTTACCATTTTATCAAGCATGGTTTGATCTTCTCTTAAGCGACGGTGGTAGAGACGATTAGACTAAGTGTTTATATGGGTGATTTGAGACAAATGCGATAGCTTGTTGATGATTATCGATTGTTGAGACATTAGGAATCGATTTTACTCGAATTATTTACCCCTTTCGCTAGTTACCCGACTAACCCATTAAATCCCCCTAAGGTGAACCCTTTACCCTAGTCTTTCCCCTAATTGTTTTCATCTTTATTACTTAGCGATTACTTGTTTTTCCTAGTTTTTAGTTAACTTTCCAATCCGTCATATTTTAGGCTAGAATAGGATTCAATCGAACTAGTAGTTGACCTCCCCCATCCTCGTGGATTTCGACCCCTTTATACTACTTTTATTGGGTTATTTTTGATGCTTGTTTTGACGACAAACCGATCATCAATTACCGTAGCATCAACCACTGCTTATTTGGGTTTGTTGGTGTTTTGAAACACCGGAGTCAATGTCGCGTTCATCTCCAACAACCTCTCAATTTCCTCAAGTATCATGTTAGCAGCCGCAGACGACGTAGAAACTCCTTTCTTAGCCATTGATCTTTAGAAAATAAGAACTTAACATAAGCATAAGAGCTTATTGCTCATTGCGAGCAAAATTCAAACAAAACATTTCACTTCATGATGTTGCTCGATCAAACCAATAGGGCTGGTCGATCGAGCAGACTTGTCTCTACCGAGACCAGCACTCTCTCAAGCGAAACATTCTCCATCTCGACCAAGACTGTAACACCCCGGCCCAAACCTTGGGTCGGGAGCGGTTACTCATGATAGCTCTCCAGGCTGTGTACATGGCCCACAGATCAACACGGGTCCTTTCCAGCGCATTTTGTCCTCACTCATGCACATCCCGGGAACCTTCCCAGGAGGTCACCCATCCCAAGACTACTCTCAGTCAAGCACGCTTAACTTTTGAGTTCTTTTGCATGAATGACCAGAAAAGAAAGTGCACTTTGTTGATATGAGTAGTACTTTCAAACCCTTTAAGCACTAGTCATTTAAGCCTATCAATGGACATCTTCAACGAACGTGGGGTGTTACAATCACCCCCACTTGAAGAACGCAACGTCCTCGTTGCGCCTGGGAGCATAACCGCTAACCCAGAATCCTCCCCCGCTAGGTGGGTGATCACAATGGAGCGTATAACAACTGCCTCCATCACCAGACGGTCGCAGGGTTGCTCTGATACCATTTGTAACACCCCGGCCCAAACCTTGGGTCGGGAGCGGTCACTCATGATAGCTCTCCAGGCTGTGTACATGGCCCACAGATCAACACGGGTCCTTTCCAGCGCATTTTGTCCTCACTCATGCACATCCCGGGAACCTTCCCAGGAGGTCACCCATCCCAAGACTAATCTCAGTCAAGCACGCTTAACTTTTGAGTTCTTTTGCATGGATGACCAGAAAAGAAAGTGCACTTTGTTGATATGAGTAGTACTTTCAAACCCTTTAAGCACTAGTCATTTAAGCCTATCAATGGACCTCTTCAACGAACGTGGGGTGTTTACCTTAGCTAGCTAAAATCAAGTAGCACCAAAATAATAAGAGCTAAAATCAAAGTGCACTTTCTTTTCTGGTCATCCATGCAAAAGAACTCAAAAGTTAAGCGTGCTTGACTGAGAGTAGTCTTAGGATGGGTGACCTCCTGGGAAGGTTCCCGGGATGCGCATGAGTGAGGACAAAATGCGCTGGAAAGGGGACCCGTGTTGATCGGGGGGCCATGTACACGAATGGGGAGGGAGAGTATGCATGAGTGGACGATCCAGACCCAAGGTTTGGGTCGGCGGGTTGTTACTTTTTCCCTCTTGACACATCATCAAATACACTAGTCAAGTTTAATCTCATCACTTTTCATCATACTTGTCCAGTTGTCCTGCATTTCAGTTATACACTATAGAAATTCAATTAGACATTCATCACCACAAAGTTATATTTTCAAATGTCGTATTACTTACATCTCTCTCACATTGTTTAATCATATTGTATAATCATTGTTCCTCGTTATATTTTCACCATACATATGCATCTCAATAGCACACACATAACAAGGTTTAAATTTCTTACCCCTTCTCATCCATCACTTCATATTCAACTATCTCATGTCTCGTTACTACAACCAAAGTTTTAACAAAATAACCATATCACAAATACATCATCATCACATTATCATTAGACTCTCATGATTCACGGCGTAATTAATTCACATAGCATCACACTCTAACTACCCACGCTCTTTACACTACCCGCGTTTACCAGTTCAAAACTGAGAGGATCGTGGTACAAATTAAGGACGCTTGCCTAACCGTTCTAAGAGGGGTCCTAATTGTTCCTACCCTAGGTTCATTTTGTTAGACAGTTATGTTCATTAGGTTCATTTCTTGGCCTCTAGGATCGTTATGCTTGTATACCACTTTGTAACACCCTCACTTAACCAAGAACCTTTAGCAAGACATTCCTAGTAAAATAAGGGTGTTACCAATTGTCATAGTAATACTTAAATGATTACATAAGCGGAAGACTTTATTAAAATAACTAAATGATAAATATATGGTGATGACTCCTTTAACTGTCTCATATGACTCGTGCCACTCGTCAATCCACTGTAAAGGTATGTCGCGCTTATTGAAACATGTACAACTCACTCCTCACTAAATGGTCGGAAATTACCAAGACAATCACCGCATAAATTGGGAAATAAGAATAAGAAGCACACACGGTCAACCAAAGGTTGATTAGATCGAGTAATATACTACGCAATAATGTAAGCATAAATAACAATAACCAACAATAGCCAACATTACTCAACAATAGACAACGTTACGCCAAACGCCTGACGACCTCCTCGATTTGCAGATCGACATCTCAACATATACATATACTCCGTACGCCTGACGACCTCCTCGATCAGCAGATCGACATCTCGATATATCAATAGTCACATCTCATATCAAAAGTCAGAAAAATGGCTTTATCAAATATAACTATGATAAGTCTCATCAACTGCAACCATCACAAGTACAATTCCAAGACATGAATTTCCATAACATAGCATCACAAAGATTGAGTAGGATAGAACCCTACCTTTTTTCGCAATTCTTCAATAGCACGCCTAGCACAAGCAAGTTCAAAACCGCTCCTCTACGAAACTGTTGCCTATAAACATATAATAATCTCAATCACTAACTAGCACATATCATCTACTAATTGGGAGTAACTTTCTCAATTTCCAAGATTAGATCTAATGATTTAAGCAAAAGATGAGATAAATAAATCACTAGACTATTGAATAATGAATTATAAAGCATACTAGGGCTTACCATCAAATAGTTGAATGGAAGATGCGATACCGTCTTTTAGATTCCCAATTTGATTGCTTTAATCTCTCAATTAGGTTTAGGTTTTGTGATTTATGATGATAATAGAGAAAAAAAGGTTCAAATTAAAGGTTGGTTAGGAAAGGTTTAAGTTGGATTAGTGTAGTCTAGTCGATGTTAAGAGTAATTAACACAAGATTAAAAACCAATATATAAAGTTGCGGAAATTAAAACAACGCGAGCTGATCACTGGACCCGTCTCGCCCGAGACATGGTCTGTCTCGACCAAGACAGGTCGACACCAGGGAGAAAAGTCGGTCGACCTAAGAACTTTGACACAAGAACTTATTCGATAAGACACGTCGATCGATAAAGGCGTATTGACACAGGAACTATACACCATCACAAGCCATTCTCGACCGAGACATGCCTCTATCAACCGAGACCAAGGTCATCTCGACCGAGACGACCCTCTAATCGACCTCCAAGCGAACTATTTAGCTACTTTGATCAGACACTCTACCAAAATGTACTATGCAAATGATGGTTATTACAATCTCCCCCATCCCCACCCCCAAAGGAACATTATCCCTATGTTTGCTCACACCCATCAAAACGCAACACAACAACGCAAAAGTGCTCTCTTATAACTCACATACTCACCATAACAAGCCACAACCATGTGTTAACCAATACTACTCTTATATGACAACACAACACAACAACTTAATAGTACACAATAGCAACAAATGGTCACGCAAAAAGGACAGAAGTGCTTAGTATCAAAGATTTTATGTTACTAATAAGAAGAGTGAAAGGTTACGAGTAAATAAGAATCTAATAATATATCTTAAGTACCGATTTGCGGAAAACAGAGTTTCCGCTGAAACCCGTTCTCACTCGGTCAAGTAACCCCTCACTCGACACAATGACGCAACTCGACCGAGTAACTAACTTACTCGATCGAGTAGAAACATACAGCGTGAATACTAAAATACCCAACACCAGCCCACTTGACCGAGAACATCACACTCGATAGAGTGGCTCCAGACTCGACCGAGTTCCTTTCAACTCGACTGAGTAACAACCTTACTCGATCGGGCACTCACCAAACTCGGCCGAGTTACCCCACTCAATCGAGTGACATGACCGAGTAGCAGCCAAGAAAGTCTCTAGTATTACACATATAGTCGGATTCTATATAAGAATCGACATACTTAAGTACTCGCGTTTTCCGTATTTGTTAATTGAATAAGATTCCTAAGAGATTAATCTTTCCACTTTCTCCTCTTTTTTTCTTGTCTAAAAATCCTAGCACCCACCAATCAAATTCGGTGTTTCTATCGATAATTATTTGATGGTAGCCCCCCAGAATAGCTTTATTTATTAATTATTAGTATGAAAAATTATGAATCAATTAGTAAAAGTCTTCTTTGGGTGAGATTTGTTTCTCAGTCTCCATTTTTCAGAGTACTTTCTATCGTTTGTGTATTTCTAATGTTTAGTTTTATTGAATATATAGGCCATAACGGTTTGGTAATAGCTCATTATTTGTATCTACAATTGATACGCGTTACTCGCCAATTATCGTTAGTGCCAACAAAAGGTTTGGTAATAGTTCATAACGGTTTGGTAATAGTTCATTATTTTTTCGATTTTATGTATCTTTTGTACGTATTTTTTTGTTGTTTCATTAATGAATTGATATTTCTTTTTAAAAAAAACAAGATTCCTAAGAGATTGTCTCAAACTTGATCAATGCACTACATTGTAAAACTAGTACTATATCTCCGTCTTAATCAATAGTTTTTAAGAAAATTAGCATTGCTAATCTATTAACACTTTATTTGTAAGATTCATTTACCACCCTATCCTAACGAATATTTTTAATAATTGATTTATATGTAAAATCATTATACCAAAAAATGATTATCTATGTTTCTTTGTTTGACTACATGTATTACCGCGATGACCACAAATTGTCATGTATAAGCTAAGACGTCACACACAATAAATTTAAATAAAGAAAAACTAAGCGAATGGTTGTGGCCTATCTTACCTTAAAGACGGTGTTAAGAGGTAGTAGTGAGGTACCTATGAATAGAATATTATTTTTTTCACTTTCAGATAAGTTTATTATAAAACCACTCACACAGTATAATATAAATATATTTTTTCACAAAAAAAATTACCCTCATGGACCTAAAGACCCGTATAAAAGCACATTTCTCTATTGTCTCATCTCAACCAAGTGTAATTTTGATTTTCTTTTTTAAATGTATCTGTAATTTTATTTTTAGTCGAAATCGTTGCTCAAGTATTTAATATAATACAAGATATTTTCAGTTCACTTTTAGAGCCCATGCATTGCACTGGCATTAAATCCGGATCAAGCTCAAACTTTAGATTGAACAAGATTGAAGAGAGCTAGTTAAAGTTTATACAGCTAGTTAAAGTTTATACAAATCACACGCTGCAGGAGGAAACCAGATAGTGTCGTCTTTAATAGGATTGAATAAAATGGGGCATACTAGTTTTCTCATATTGGGGTCATCACCTGCCTATCCAATTGGTCTCTCTTGTGACGGTCACAAGCTTGTGGCGGACTAAATGTGACTATTTTATGATAAAAAGTAATCATCCATAAAATGTTACCAGTCATATAATGGTTACATTTTTCATAAAAATGGTCACATTTGCTTCGTCACAAGCTTGTGACGAAAAGTGTCCGTCACAAATGAGAATTTGTGGTCTCCTAAACTGTCATACAAAATAGGCGAGCCTTTTTCATTTACAATACTTTTAGCTTTACAAACAAAACCCACTTAACTACATTATGGTTCATGAACTTAACTACCGAGTAATGTACAATTTGATAGTGTTCAAGGTTAATGACTGCTAGCTAAATCCATTTTCCGAGTCTGGGAATTAAACATATCGGCAATATCTGTAGACGTACTGCAGTCTTCCGGTCGTCTGTCTGAGAGAGAACGGATAAATCTAGGGAACCGCATAGAAATGCCTCGGGAAGGATGAACAATTCCAACAGCAGCTTTGTGAACAGGTGACACCGTCAGGTCTGCACCTCTTATCTCCCACACAATTTCAGCTGGAAACCACATATCAGGAGATTCATCTGTTCTATAATACACCGGCTTTTTGTATAAGATCTTGTCTTCAGAGAAGATATCTTTCATCTGCTTAATTTAATCAAAATTAGACAAAAGTAAAGATGCACATGATGCAAAAAAAAAATAAAAAAATAATAAAAAACAAAAAAGAACTGATAGGTCATGACAAGTCCTTGATCAATGTTAGTCAGATTGTGTTAGGACTCTTA
>JAIUZE010074138.1:0-19607 GCA_022085475.1 Heliosperma pusillum | reverse complement strand
GTTCCAGGCAGTTTATCATTGCGGATTTAACAACGGAAATGGAGTACATTGCGTCATAAGATGATGCATATGAAAGTAGCTTGGATTCGACAGTATTTGAGGGACTAGAAATAGTTCATATAGCTGTATATCCTATCCCATTATACTGGTAAAACAGTGGGAGCTACCTTTAGGCCAAGAGTCCTAAGTCTAGATTCAAACCTAGACACGTACTCAGAAAGTTTTATGTAATATGAGATTACGTAGAAAAAGAGAAATAGCAATCAGAACGATGGGAAAGATGCAAGTATTGCTAATCCATTAGCCATGCATTTTGCAGGCTGAACATGATAGTCATGTCATTTCAATGGGATTGAAATATGTACCTGAATTGCTAAAGATTATAAGATATGAAATTATTGATAGCGTATCAATTTTTCCAAATATTTGATAATCGCATTCATTGTTAGAGTTTCATTAAAAACTCCATTATGTAGTTTGACTAAATTTTAATACTTTGTTTATCCGAATTGGTTGAAAGAAAGGTTGAACCCAATTCAAGTGAACAGGACGAACTTAGTATTTTGTCCCTAGTCACTCAATGAGGTGACGTCTCGAAATGACTAGATTGTAAGTCGATCGATGGTTGGTTCAACACCATGGGGTCATGGAGATGACTGGTCGTTTACATAGACAGACTGTATGACACTCTGTCGGACAGTGACATTGTAGAGACCCTTAAATAAATTATTTGATGCCTGGTCGTGGCAGGGTCTTCTATCTTATTCCTATAAGTCGATTCTTTTGACTGGCGACCGTCTATCTGAGTCGGTGCAGTTTCCGATTGGTTTTGGTTGATGTTCTAGGTCGTGCCGTAAAAGGAGGCCGATGAACTTCTTCTGGATCATGGTGATCTGCATCATACAGAGTAGATGGATCAAAAGGAATTGTCCACCCACGTTGGGTAAAAACATCTTTAGGCCACTCGAGGAGTAGTTACTGTAAATGCGTGGCCACGCTCGGAAAGAGATCTATGGTAGATTTTCCGGTCAGACAGTTACTCTCCCTATCGAGAAAACCACTCTAGATATTGTCAATCGCAAGTGCAACCTGGAAGACACCTTGCGTTGAGTGGGAGATGTGATAAAGAGACAAGAGAATCGGTGACGCACACTTGTGTCAGACAAGTGGGAGATTGTTGGAGTAGGTGTCCTCCACAATAGTGCGCCACATAATAAAACTTATTATGGAATATAATTGGGATAATTATTGACTATATATATGATTAGTCAGTTGATTAACGTAAATCAATAACGGTTGGCTGACTAGAGTTTGACGTTATTGTCGTTTTACGGCGGTGATCAACTGATCCCTTTCGGTCACACCTAAAGGATGAAATCCAAATAGTAACTAATTATTTGTATACGATACAGTTAATTAGTACATTAAATATATTCGATATGTACGAGAGTTAATTATTAGAAATTGAGTTAAGAACTCAAATTCGATTAAACTTATTTTTCAATTATGCGATAATTGACTAATAAATTTATATCTTATTTTAATACGATTAAATAAGATTTAAATTAGTAATTAATCGTTAAATTACTAAATTAGTTGAGGTTTTGAGATAGAGGTAATTAGTTAATTATATTTACAAGGAGTTGTAAAATAAATTAACTAAGCATTGTGGGAACCATTATATATTGATATAATGGTAAAATATTACTTAAAATGTTAAGTACATATTATTTATTTAATTGAGTCATATAAATGTTATATGATCAAATTAACACTTAATTATACAAGATAATTAACCATATGATCAATAAGTATTTGTGAGACAAATATCAAAAATCAAAATGGATCAATTTGAGGATCACATGGCCGGTTGATGTGTAGTTGTTGGTGATGATTGTTGTTCTTATTCACACTCACAAGCAACATATGCTTATGACATGAATAGTAAACATGAAATCATTTTATTCACTACAACACATTACCACTTTGCATGGCAATAAAATAAGAAGAAAAAATCACCATTTTGTGGTGTTGATATCCGGCCCTCATGGCTATAAAAGGAGAACAATTGTTGTTCATTCCTTTACTACTTCATTCTTGCTTATTTGATCATACATCTCTCAAAACTCATCTCCTCTCTAAAACTCTCAAATACTAATATTTACTAAGTATTACTAGTGTAGTAATATAGTCTAGTATTAGTAGTATAATATCTATCTTATTATCTAGTTAATAATAAGATTAGATTATTTGGGTTAATCTTGGTGCAACTTAGAGGAGATCTTCTACTTTGGAGATAGTTTGTGTTCATCCATATTTATAGCTCAAGAACAACAAGAAGGAGTTCTTGTTGTGCCCATATAATTTTCATATCAATGTGAGGAAATTTCTTCTTTTATGTAAATGTCTTTATATTTGCATGCATGTTACATAGATCATTATAAACTAAATTAAAAAGTAATTTGGTAATTAATTAGAGGAGTCTAATTAAGGTCTATGGACTTTCACTTATGTGACTATTGCTCCACAATCAGACAAACTGGAGTATCCCAAGAGCAGATTAGGGAAATGCTCTTTCCCTTCTCTTTAACAGGAAAGGCAAAACTCTGGATCAATAGCCTTGACCGAGTAGCCTTAGGAATAGCCGACTGGGATGGTCTAGCTCTTGCTTTCTATCAAAAGTACTTCCCACCAGAACGAACCGCACTCTTACGAAGTCAAATCACTGGATTTCGTCAGAGAGGCGATGAAAGCCTTTATGAGGCATGGGAAAGGTACAAAGAATTACAAAGAGAATGCCCTCATCATGGCCTTGATTCATGGTTCTTAGCTATCACCTTCTACAACGGTTGTTGTGGCGAATCACGTCATATCCTCGACTCCGCTAACAATGGTCGTTTCGATCAAATCGATGTAGAAATAGCTAGTACAACTATCGAGTCAATGGCAATCCACGACTCTCAGTATAGCAACTCACGTGCTATGCCAATCAAAACCAAGCAGGACGATTCAAGTAAAGTAGCACTCCTAGAAGCTCAATTAGCCCTTCTGCAGCAACAAGTAGGAAGCTCTTCCCAATCCAAGTAACATGTTAACGTCACTAACCACGTAGTGGTATGTGAGACATGTGGGGTTGGAGGACATAGTTTTCAAGAATGTAGGAGTTTGCCAGAGCAAGTCAATGCCTATCAAGCATATAGGCAGGGCAATGCTTTCTCAAGCTTCTATAATTAGAACACAAAGAACCATCCTTTTTTGTCCTACAAAAGCACCAACATTCAAAATCCCCACCATCAGATTCAACAACCATTCATACCACATCAACAGAAGCCTTACAATCCACCTGGTTTTCAAAACCAGAGACCTCCATTTCAACCTAACTTCAATCAACCTTACCAACACCAACCTCAACACCAACCACCCCAAAATCAAAGTCAACCTAATGACTCAAGCTTGAGAAAAATTGAATCCATGCTTCTCCAAGTTGTTCAAAAACAAGATTCAATGTTTGCTCAACTTCAAAAGAGTGATCAAGCTCAAAGTGCTGCCATCAAGATGCATGAAACTCAAATGGCCCAATTGGCTGCCTCTAATGCCCAAAGAAAACAAGGCCAACTTCCACCTCATGGTGAGCAACTGAGGGACACCGCTAATGCTATCACCCTTAAGAGTGGTACCACTTATAAGGAACCTCAGCAACCCAAAGAACTAATAGTTGAGCCTACACCAGTAGAGAGCCAAGAAGATTCTCAACCATCCACCGCTAAGGAAGCGGAAAATAAACCTGAAAAGAAGGATGAACCTGAAAAGGAACCCATCAAAATTCAAGTTCCATTTCCCCAACGTTTGAGGAGAAATCATAAGGAAACCCAGTTCAGCAAATTCATGGAAGTAGTCAAAAACCTCCAAGTAACGGTTCCCTTCACTGAATTAATCACTCAAATCCCTTCTTACACGAAATTCATGAAGGATATCTTAACTAAGAAGAGGACTTTAGATGACGTTGAAATCATAGCATTCACAGCTGAATGCAGTGCTTTATTGCAAAATAAGTCCCCTCCTAAGTTAAAGGATCCTTGTAGTTTCTCTATACCTTGCACTATAGGCACCTACACAATCGATAAAGCTTTATGCGATCTAGGTGCTAGTGTAAGCGCCATGCCCTATTCCATCTGCGAAAACTAAATATAGGAATTCTTAAATGCACCAGTATCACTCTGCAAATGGCGGACCGTTCTCTAAAATAACCTATGGGAGTTTTAGAAGACGTGCCTGTCAAAGTAGAGAGGTTTTTTAGTCCCGTCGATTTCATTGTGCTAGACATGGCTGAAGATTCGCAAATCCCTATTATTTTAGGAAGGTCATTTCTACACACTGCGGGAGCAGTAATCGATGTCAAGAATGGAAAGTTGACACTAGAAGTAGGTGATGATAAAGTCATCTGTAACTTAAACAGTGCAATGAAAAGCCCTATGCTTGAAGAACCTTGCTGTTTCCTTAATATTGTCGACTCAATTATTGATGAATCTCTGTATCCATCAATAATTGAGGATCCTTTAGAAGCAATCTTATTGTTGGAGGATATCTCTGAGAACGACAATTTTGAGATCAGTGAGCTAGAAAAGGACTTGACTGGAAAAGAGATACTATCTGAAGAAGTTGAAGAGTTCATAAGCTTAATTGATACTCCTGCCAAGGCAGAAGTACATAAACCTGAACTTAAACCTCTTCCCTCAAATCTAAAATATGCTTTTTAGATGAATCTGAGTATTGCCCAGTCATAGTGAGTGCTCTCCTAGATGAAAATCAGTTAACCTCACTATTGACTGTCTTGAAAAAGCATAAAAAGGCAATAGGTTACAAACTTGAAGATCTAACTGGCATAAGCCCCGACTTTTGCATGCATAGAATCAACTTAGAAGAAGGCCAAAAACCTTGCGTTCAAGGTCAACGCCGTCTTAATCCCAACATGCAAGAAGTAGTTAAAACTGAAAATATGAAATTGCTAGATGCTGGCATAATCTATGCAATCTCTGACTCGAAATGGGTTAGCCCTGTCCAAGTTGTTCGCAAGAAAGGAGGAACAACAGTAGTCAAAAATGAGAAGAATGAGCTCATCCCCACAAGGATTGTGACGGGATGGCGTATGTGTATTGACTACAGAAAGTTGAATCAATCAACTAGAAAAGATCACTATCCTCTGCCCTTCATTGATCAAATGCTAGAGAGGTTAGCTTGCCACAAATATTTCTGCTATCTAGATGGTTACTCTGGATTTTTCCAAATTCCTATCCACCCTGAGGACCAAGAGAAAACCACCTTCACCTGTCCCTATGGTACTTTCGCTTATCGCAGAATGCCATTTGGCTTATGTAAGGCACCTGCCACTTTCCAACGTTGCATGACTAGTATCTTTTCAGATTTTGTTGAAACTATCATGGAAGTATTTATGGACGACTTTAGCGTCTATGGCATTTCCTTTGATAATTGTTTGACAAATCTATCCAAAGTTCTAAAACGCTGTGAAGAAGTCGACCTTGTTCTCAACTGGGAAAAGTGTCACTTCATGGTGAACGAAGGTGTAGTTTTAGGACACATCATTTCAGAAAGAGGTATACAAGTGGATCGAGCTAAGATCCAAGTTATTGAACAACTGCCACCACCTGCTAATGTAAAAGGAATCAGGAGTTTCCTTGGCCACGCCGGTTTTTACCGATGATTTATGTAGAGTCTATTGATCGAATACGAAAGAGAGGGGGTGAATTGAGTATTAAAAACTAGCCCCACTTTTTCGATTTATATGATATGTAATGAATTATTTGATCTTATAGATTAAAATCAAGTAATTAATTAATCAAAGTAAGCGCAAATAACGAAATAACGAAAAGTAAAGAGAGTAGAGAGAGGCACACGATTTTTGAAGTGGTTCAGTTTCACACGTTGAAACCTACGTCCACTATTCTCGATTAATAATTTTTAGTACCTTTCTACGGATTACAAAAATTACCAACCCACTCGTATAATCAACACTATGATTATAACTCAAGGTGAGTATCGCTAAATACTCTATACTATCTTACGCTAATAAGAAAGTACAATATAACTCACACAGATTCCCGTTAAAGAATTGTAAGCTTATAATGATGTACTATTATCCAATAACGTATTTCACTCAAGCGATTGATAATAATTGATGCACGACTCTTTTGAAAAACAAACTCTAAAAATAATAAATATTTTGCTCAAAGGTTTGCTTTAAAACGATTTTGGAAAATCAACACAAGTAAATATGTAGCCGTGTGATATGTTGTGTATTTCGTGTATTTTACAATTTTGATGTGAAGGAGTATTTATAGTAATAGAAGTATAGTAGATCTAAAACCCTAGCTTAATATTTAAGAAAGATATTTATCTTATCATAAAATAATATTTGCTTATCTTTTAGAAATATCTTTATCTCAAAATATTATTTGGTTTATCTTATAGAAATATATTTATCTTTAATATCTCAAAATATTGTTGTAAAGATATAATAGAATCCTAGATTAGGTAAACAAGGGAAACAACCTAAGGAGGCCGAAATCCCTAGCTCACGAAACCCTAGGAGGCACGCATCCCTAGGTGGCACAATCCCTTGGTTTACACGAAACCCTAGGTGGCTCAAACACTAGGTGGGCTAATTAGGTTAACAACAAATTGAGATAGAATATATTAGAAACCCTAGGTAGCATGACAACCCATAAGTTGTATTACTAACCAATAGAATCTCATAAATATATTCTCTAATAAAACTTTTGATAAATATAAAAATACTCTTTCACTTTTGAAAACATTTCAAAATATTTTATTTCCAAAATCATGCATCAATATTTTATCATCCAAAGTCATAGACTAAAGCTATAACTTCGAACATAAAATCTCTCGAATGGAATAGTTACCGAATGACGACCTATACTATCTAATCTTCACAAAGATCTTCAGTATACGGATCATCTCTTCATCTTGATCACAAAGACCCTCCATCTCGAGTCTTGTGTAGTTTGATGTAGATCTTGTTTGAAGCAATTTTCATTAAATTTATGCCTGGTTAGCTATAACTTCCATGTTCACTTCCAAAGTTATTCCTGAAGTTGTTATAACTTTGTCTCACAGACTTTATCAAAGTTATACCTAACTTTGATCTTTCTTCTCATAATTGTTGCTAGCTATAATAAGACTAAAGCACACAATTACACGCATATGATATATCGAGTAAAAACATATTATTACGTAAACACATGTCATTATCAAAACTATAAAATTGGTCCAACAAATTCCCCCTTTTTGATGATGACAAGTCTCTTATGATTTCCTCCTAACATTGTGACTAAGTATGGTTCCCCCTCAACAAAGCACTCCAAAGTTATAGCAACTTTGATCGCAAGAACAAAACAACTTAGCTAAAGTTATAGCATGAAAGAATTTAAGAGATAACGAGTCTTGACAAGGAGCAAGCTTAAGCAAAGACTCAAATCATATCATTTCTTCCCCCTCTTGGCATCATTGAAAAGACAAGAACAAAGACGTAAAACGACTAGAATAACACACGTCAAGGCAAGAAATAGATATGCAAAATACGCAATATAAAATGATATATACCAAGCAAAATCAAGTGCAAATGTTAATTAAGACTACAAACCAAAAGATATATTGTTAGTTGCCATTTGGGCCGAATAGGATATAGTTTAACAAGCCAAAATGGGCCGAATTGGTTAATAGTTCGAAAGACAAACAAACAAAGAGAAGAAGATCAAGGCAAGTTGGGTGGCGGATTTGATTAGGGTGCAACGTAACCGGGTCGGGTGTGGTACTCGAGGGTGGAAAGACGATCAAGGCACGACTTCACGTGATTAGCTTGTGCAGTAAGGCAAACATCAAAGTTCCAAACTTTCAAGGAAAGAGCCGCCGTCGCATCAAATATAGTACGCATCCCCTCACGCAATTCCGTACCACGTTTAACCAATGAACCTTTTTGGCTCACCAAAAAGTTCATCCGATCCCTTTGCCTATACATCTCTTGTCGACTATCAACAACGTTTCTCTCCAATTTTGCTAGGCACTCATCCACACCCGTCATCCACGCCTTCAACTCACTAGTCAAACCCGACCCACCATGGTCACGGGTGGAGCTAGTGGACCCCAATGCCACGGTATGAACAATTTTGTCCAACACCGCATCAATCTTCTTGTCTTGCGCATCAAGGCGCTCCATCACACTTCCCATAAACATATCCAACCTAGACTCGATTCCCGAAAAATCAGTCCTTGACGGTAACCCCATAATTGTTCACATCAACGACCCCTTTCGACTCAAGTAGCCGTGACACCCACATCCCGTAGGGCAAATCAAGAGTTGAATAAATCTTGTCCTCGGTCACCGAAAAGGCGGTTTGTGAAATACGAGAAAATACAAGAAAAGGTAGATTAACCCGATTTCCCTCCAACCAATTCTTCACAACTAACATCTCATAACATGCAATCTTGTCCCGTCCTCCCCGACGCGGAATTATGGTGTTCCACAGAAAATTCAACATAAATTTCAACTTTGGAGAAACACTCCCCGCCAAAACACAACTCGACAAAGAAGCCCCAACATCAAAGTATTTCTTAACTTCCAACTTAGCCATGTCCGTCCGTTCATCACATGGCGTACTCGGATTGATTTTGATTCCATCATCAGGAACCGAAAACAGAGTACAAAAGTCCGTCACGGAAATCGAAACTGAACGGCCATTAATAACGGCATTTAACACTCCATCGGTTAACGAAACAGAAGCGAAAAACTGGATTACCTCAATCGGATAGACTGGACCCGAAAACTGTGCCACGGTTTCCCATTCTTGAAAATTTAGAAAGTCGGTAAAGAATCCTAAAGCCCCATACTTGTCACACCAAGCTTTCGGATAATGACGACCACCATGTATTCCGTACTGAGCAACTCGGTTCACAAGTCTTCTTTCATCTTTTGTGAGACGGAGTTTGTCAAGCCCGGAAGATGTTTCTTGAGGCGAAAAATCACGGAATGTGACCCGTGTAGTCTCCTCGGGAACCATGTCAACGGATTCGGTAGTAGCTTCTTCTTGGACTTTAGCTTTGCCCTTATTTAACCTTCTTCTTTTTGTACCCTCAAGACCCGCACCGAACTCGGTTTGGTTCATGGTAGGTGTTTTTTGTGTGGGATTAGGAGATGTATTTGTGGGCATGCTAGGCTTAGGAGTTTTGGGGTTTGGGTTTTTATAGATTTTTGATCTAGTGGAAGCCATGGATGAAGGTTGAAGGTTGAAGGTTTTGGGTAAAGTTTATTGTTGTTTGTTTTTGGGTGCCGTGAGGAAGGAGAAGGAGTAAAAAAAATTGGTGAAGTGTTTTGATGGTGAAAGTGATGGGTAATAATGAGGTGTAAAAATTGGGAAGAGTACTTTTGTACTTGGCACATGGGGTGCCGGCTCTAAGACCCTATTTCCTTTTTTTTTTTTTTTTTTTTTGAATTTGGGTAGGAAAAGGAATCTTAGGTAATTAATTGTTGAGATATGGTAAGGATAGGATTTGGTAAAATAAAAAGATATGGTAGGGTGATTTTATTTGGTAATTTCGGCTAACATGAAATACATGGGTAGAATTTGGTTCAATTTTGGAAAGTGAATAAGATAGATTTTTGGCAAATATGTGGTTCATAATTCAATTTCCATAAAACACTTAATATGCAGGATACTCACGTAAAATATATTATATTAAACACAAATATACTAGCAGTGAAATATGCGGACACAGTCATATAATCTCGTCTTATTCTAACCAGTCACACAGGTTCACAAAATAAATATGACGAATTTAATTGCTACCGATTAAACCAATTTCCAACCGCAAAATCTCAAAACGTCTTCTCGTTAACGCCTTTGTTAAAATGTCAGCCCATTGATTTTCAGTACTACAAAATTCGAGTTTAATGTTGCCCTTTTCTACATGGTCACGCAAAAAATGATGTCTAATGTTTATATGCTTAGTACGAGAATGCTGAGCTGGGTTCTTAGAAATAATAATAGCACTCGTATTA
This sequence comes from Heliosperma pusillum, assembly GCA_022085475.1. Classification (NCBI taxonomy): domain Eukaryota; kingdom Viridiplantae; phylum Streptophyta; class Magnoliopsida; order Caryophyllales; family Caryophyllaceae; genus Heliosperma; species Heliosperma pusillum. The sequence continues at coordinate 9,517 of JAIUZE010074138.1, read as the reverse complement.
TCACAGAAAACAGGCATACAACCAACATTAACACCATAATCACATAGTTGTTGCTTTAACCAAAGTAGTTGAGAACATACCAGTTCTGCAGCGATATATTCGGCTTCTGCAGTAGACAATGCAACTGAATTTTGCTTCTTTGAGCCCCAAGTAATTATGCAAGGTCCAACAAACGTAGCAAATCCAGAGGTACTTTTTCTATCTAAGGAACATCCTGCATAATCTGCATCTGAATATCCTACTAGATCGAAATTACACTCAAGTGGATACCACAAATATAAATTAGATGTACCAATTAAATATCTCAAGATACGTTTAACTGCAATCATATGTGATTCTTTAGGACATGATTGAAATCTAGCACAGACACATACGCTGAACATAATGTCAGGTCTACTTGCAGTTAAATATAATAAAGAACCAATCATACCTCGATATGTAGTCTCATCTACAGACTTACCATTTTCGTCTAAGGTCAACTTTTTGTCAGTTACCATAGGCGTGTCCATTGGATGAGCGTTTTCCATACCAAATTTTCTGATTAGCTCCTTGACATATTTTTGTTGGTGAATCTTTATCCCTTCCTTAGTTTGTTGAATTTGCAATCCGAGGAAGAATTTCAATTCTCCCATCATGCTCATTTCAAATTCTGAGGTCATAAGATCTGAAAAATACTTGCACAATTTATTGTTAGTAGAACCAAAAATAATATCGTCTACATAAATTTGAGCAACAAGTAAATCAGAACCCTCGGATTTTAGAAATAGGGTTTTGTCGACAGATCCTCTTTTAAAATTGTTTTGCAATAAAAATTTTGACAATCTGTCGTACCAAGCCCTAGGCGCTTGTTTCAAACCATATAAAGCTTTATCGAGTTTAAAAACATGGTTTTGAAACTTGTTATTCAAAAATCCAGGAGGTTGTTCAACAAAAACCTCTTCTTCCAAATAACCGTTAAGAAATGCAGTCTTAACGTCCATTTGGAATAATTTCATTCCATTATGAGCTGCGAAGGCGATGAGCAAGTGAATAGCTTCAAGTCTTGCTACTGGTGCGAATGTCTCATCATAATCAATCCCTTCTTGTTGATTATAACTTTGAACGACCAATCGAGCCTTGTTACGAACTATAATTCCTGAATCATCCAATTTATTTCTGAATACCCATCGAGTACCAATCACAGTTCGATTAGAAGGTCGTGGCACAAGGTGTCATACCTTATTTCGTTCGAACTGTTGAAGCTCCTCTTGCATTGCTACAATCCAGTCGGATTCTGCAAGGGCTTCTTTGATGTTGGTAGGCTCTATGGTAGACAGAAAAGAATAGAATGAACAAAAGTTATTTAAAGTTCGCCTCGTTTGAACTCCTTTATTCAAACTTCCTAGGATACTATCCATAGGATGAGAACTCATATATTTCCATTTCTTAGAGTTCCTAGGCTCATCATCATCTGATGAACTCTCATTTTCCTCAAATGAATCAGAATCAAAATTGGTTCCCCCTGAGTTGGACTCTGGGGTTATAGCTGAAGTTGGTACAACTTCAGTTACACCATCTTGGTTCTGGTTCAAAGTTATAGCATCATCAGCTATAACTTCAGTTTCTTTTTCCTTGTTTTGAGAAGAGACATTCGTATCATCAACAATTGTCTCAGTTCTCTGTTCAAGGTCATTTGCGGATTTATCAAGTTCATCATTGATTCCTTCAATAACTTCTTCATTATTGTCTGGCTCGTCTTCCCTTGAAAGGCGAAAGTCTGGATCATCCATGTCTTCTTCTTCATTCTGTTCAACTTGCTCAGGCACATTATCTTCATCAAATACAACATGAACACTTTCTTCTATGCACAAAGTTCTTTTGTTAAAAACTTTAAAAGCTTTACTATGATTAGAATAACCAACAAACACAGCTTCGTCACTTCGTGGATCAAATTTGCTCAAATTACTCTTTCCATTATTATGGACAAAACACTTACTCCCGAAGCAACGAAGGTGAGCTATATTGGGTTTTCTCCCTCTTAAAAGTTCATAGGGAGTCTTTTTGAGAATAGGTCTAATCATAGCTCTATTGTACACATAGCATGCAGTACTAATGGCTTCTGCCCAAAAGCTCTTAGGAAGGCCACTACACAAAAGCATAGTGCGGGCCATGTCCTCTAAAGTTCTATTCATACGTTCCACGACACCATTTTGCTGTGGGGTTCGTGGTGCAGAAAAGTTATGTCCTACACCATTTTCCCTACACTATTCTATAAAAGCTTGATTATCAAATTCGGTGCCATGATCCGTACGAATGGAAACTAACTTTTTATCATACTTGTTTTAGGCGAGCTTCATTAGTACTACAAACTCATCGAAAGTTTCATCTTTGGTAAATAGAAAGATAGGCCATACATACCTGGAGTAGTCGTCGACTAGGACGAATACGTACCTTGATCCACCGCGGCTTCTGACTTTCATAGGTCCACACAAATCCATGTATACCAACTCAAGTGGACGCTCTGTACTTACTACTCGTTTTGGTTTAAATGAAGATCTAACTTGTTTACAACGGGCACATGAGTCACACATCTTTTCTTGTTCGAATTTGATTGAGTAGACCCTCAACTAAATCCCAAGACTTGAGTTTCTTTAAAATCGTTGGACTGATGTGTGCAAACCTCTTGTGCCACAAGCATGAGTCATCCACAGTGACTTTCATGCACGTAAAAGAACTTGTAGTGACCTTGGTTAAATCAATCATATACACGTTCCGTTTACGTAACCCTTCTAAGATAACATTACTAGTACCTTCAACTATGATACGACAAACGTTTGAATGAAAAACGACTTTGTTTCCTTTGTCACATAATTGAGAGATACTTAGCAAGTTATGCTTAAGGCCATCTACCAGATATACATTATTAATAGCATGAGAAGAAGATATACCAATCTTACCTACTCCGATTATCTTACCCTTCTTATTGTCTCCAAAGGTGACCTTGCCACCGTTGAAGGGTTCTAGTGAAAGAAAGAGGTTCTTGTTTCCGGTCATGTGTCTCGAACACCCACTGTCGAGATACCATAGATTATTTTCTTTCACTATTAGCTGCAAGAGAATCAAATACAGCTTTTAGGTACCCACGCTAAGTTGGGTCCTTTATGGTTATTGTTGCGATGCACATTAGGTTTAAAATGACTGCTTCTGATTCACATACGGTTTAGATTTTGAAGGTACAGATGTGTAATCAAAAGCTATGTCATAAAACCATCTAAACTCATTATTTCTAACCTCATCACGTTGAGATTCAGGTTCAGACTCATTAACACTAGACACGTCATGTTCTTTAACAAAATTAGTTTGACTTTTGTTATCATTGACATATTTAACACAATTATCTTTAACATGACCGTTGTGACCACAATAATTGCAAATCAGATATTCTGAAAGGTTGACATACTTCCTTCTTCTAAAATCACGGTCAGAAGGAATGGATTTGCATTTATCATGGTCTCTACGACTATAGCATTCATGACCTAGACCTATCTTCATGTTATTATTAGATTGTTCGGTAAGGAAGTCTAAGACCTTCTGACTTCCTTCCCACTTATCATGAACTTTTTGTGCATGTAGGAGCAATTCCTTCAAAGACTGAATTTCTTTTTCACATGACGAATGGTCTACATTCGAGTCTTTGGAGGGATTGTTCTTTTTGAAATTTTCACGAAAGTCATTGAAACGTTTGTTCAAGATAAGTTTCTCCTCATTATGTTGACTTTTGGCTTGGGAGAATTCAGCCTTTAATTCTTTCAATTGCTGAGAAAGAAAAGAGTTTACTTTCTCGTGATCAAGGATAACAACTTCCTTTGCCTTAGCCTCAGATTGTAAACGCTCATTGACTTTCTTCAATTCTAAAGTTATAGCTTCATTAGCTACAACTTTGGCTTGAAGATGCTTAATGTTGAGCTTCAACTCTGAGATTATAGCTTCATTAGCTATAACTTTAGACTCAAGAGCTTCTTTCTCAACATTTGTCTTGTCTGAAGTTATAGCTGAAGTTGCCATAACTTGAGACTTGAGCTTTTTAGCTTTGGCCTTTAGAAGTTGGTTTTCCTCAGCAATATCAAGAATTTGTTCTTTAAGATCTTTTAATTCAAGACTCTGTTCATGACAATGATCTAAGGCTTCTTCAAAATACTTAATTAAAGAATTCTTAGATAAATTCTTAACTTGCTTTTTAAGTTCAAGATGACTAACCTCTTCGTCATCTTCTGAATCTGGTTCTGAATATGAGTTGCCAACAAGACACATCTCGGATTCGCTTTCATTGTCACTGTCAGAAATTAGGTCAAGACTGACGTTGCTTAGACACAAGTTGGCGACTTCCTCTTCCTCTGACTCGTCGTCCTCTGTGTCGAGATCTCCCCAGCAATAAGCCATCATCACATTCTTGAATTCCTTCTTGGTTTTGTCTCGTTGATTTTTGTCTTTGATTTTCTTCCATGTGGGGCAATCTTTGATCATGTGATCATTATTCCCACATTTGAAGCAACCACGACTTGAAAGAGACCCTTTTGACTCAATTGGCTTCTTGTAAGATTTGTTAGTGTTGTTGTTAAACGTTTTCCCTTGTGGTTTGTTAAAGAACTTTTTCTTAAAACGTCTAGCAAACAACACTGTTTCATCTTCAAGATCCGAATCTTGTCTTACACTAGATTCGGCCTGTAAAGCCACCTTCTTGCTATTACTATCATTTGCCGCATCTTCATCAAGAGTAATCTCATGAGCCATTAGGGTTCCAAGTAGCTCTTGATAAGATAGGTCAGATAGGTCTTTACATTACTCAATTACCGTCACCTTAGGTCTCCATCGTTTAGATAGACTTCTAAGGATCTTCCTGGCAATTTCCTCGGAGTCAAAAGTTTTTCCAAGATTTTTCAATTCATTAATGATACTAGAGAAGCGAGTGGACATGCTGTCAAGCGATTCATTTTGTTCCATAGAGAACAATTCGTATTTTCGCATAAGTAGTGCAATACGTTGTTTTTTGACAACAGTTGTCCCCTCATAGGCTAACTCTAGACCATCCCATATTTCCTTGGCAGTAGAACTAGATGAGAAACGATCAAATTCTGTATGAGTCATGCCGTTTTGCAACAGACTGATAGCATTTGAATTTTTCTCAGCTTTCTTATAATCTGCCTCAACATAGTCATCTTCTTTCTTTTCGATGGCAGTGCCAGTAGCAGATCCAAGCATGATCTTATTAGGACCATTCTTAATGATTAGCCAACACTCCCAATCGTTACCCTTTATGAAATGGGTCATAATATTTTTCCATAAACTGTAGTTCTTCCCATCGAATACGGGACAATTCAGATGTTTGGAATCCATTAAAATAAAATTAAATGCAGCGGAAAATAAATAAAAATAAAAAGATAAATGGATCAGACTCCTTGCTGTAAGGCAATCAAGAGCACGAGGCTCTGATACCAATTGTAGAGTCTATTGATCGAATACGAAAGAGGGGGGTGAATTGAGTATTAAAAACTAGCCCCACTTTTTCGATTTATATGATATGTAATTAATTATTTGATCTTATAGATTAAAATCAACTAATTAATTAATCAAAGTAAGCGCAAATAACGAAATAACGAAAAGTAAAGAGAGTAGAGAGAGGCACACGATTTTTGAAGTGATTCAGTTTCACACGTTGAAACCTACGTCCACTATTCTCGATTAATAATTTTTAGTACCTTTCTACGGATTACAAAAATTATCAATCCACTCGTATAATCAACACTATGATTATAACTCAAGGTGAGTATCGCTAAATACTCTATACTATCTTACGCTAATAAGAAAGTACAATATAACTCACACAGATTCCCGTTAAAGAATTGTAAGCTTATAATGATGTACTATTATCCAATAACGTATTTCACTCAAGCGATTGATAATAATTGATGCACGACTCTTTGAAAAACAAACTCTAAAAATAATAAATATTTGCTCAAAGGTTTGCTTTAAAACGATTTTGGAAAATCAACACAACAAGTATATGTGCCGTGTGTTTGCTCGTGTATTTCGTGTAATTTGCAATTTTGATATGAAGGAGTATTTATAGTAATAGAAGTATAGTAGATCTAAAACCCTAGCTTAATATTTAAGAAAGATATTTATCTTATCATAAAATAATATTTGCTTATCTTTTAGAAATATCTTTATCTCAAAATATTATTTGGTTTATCTTATAGAAATATATTTATCTTTTAATGTAACACCCGCAAATGTACCCTATTTTTCTAGTAAAAATATTTTACGGATACTTTTCAGCAAATTTTAGTTTTAATTTAGAATTTAATTTTCCGAGTCGAATTTAGAATTTCCGAGTTCGTATTTGGAATTTCCGCGAGATTTCAAGAAAAACCCGTCTTGAGCCGTCTTTGACTTTTTCTTGACTTTTCTACTTACATATCTCATACTCCCTTCTTAAACTATTTTTCATTCATTCAACACAACACTTACTTCTTCCTTAAGCAAACCAAAACCCTTGCCTCCATAATCTTTCCATTCTTTGAATCGTCATAGCTCACTCGTTTCTTGTCGAAATTCGCGTAAGTTCGTCTCATTCTTCCCCTCTTACCTTCCTCTATCCGTATTGGTAATAAAATTACCGTCTTTCTCGCTTTTTAAATTATTCGTCTTTCTCAAGGTGAATGATATTATCTGTAGTATCTAAATTGATGTAGGTGGAGACTAGGAAGGTTTTTTGGAAGAAACCGTTTAAAAGACTGCGGAAGAAAGGTAACGGTGATGAAGGGTTCTCGATCTAATTTCGTGTTTTACATGCTTTATATGCAGGAAAATTCGGATGTAGAATACAGATAGAAAAGCTTAGGATTCATGTTATGGATGATGATTGTTGTTATTTGATGATTGTTTGATGATGATATTGATTGTTGATAGTATTAGAAATGAATTATGAGAATGGAAATGCTAGGATTGAATTTGTGTTAAGCCTCGGGTGAATTGGTTAACACATTGTAACGGGCAGTGTGTGAAATAAAAGTCACGGTCGTGACTTGTGCAGTTTCACTCACTGACCCCTTGTAGTAAAATGAGCATATTATCCTTCGTTACTTGTTGTTTGGGGCTTGGGACAGACCGTGAACGTAAGAGGCTAGGAAGCTATCACCACAACTTGATTTCTGTATTTTCAAGTCTAGGAAACTATAGTTATGGACAGTTGAAGTGACCCTTGTTTTAGTTAGTTTGCCAAAAACTATTTGATGTGAGAGGTATCTATGTTCCTATTTATTAGGCTTCTTCAATTGGTCTAATGTTATGTATAGGTATGATTCATGATATCATATTACATTTATTAATGCCATAGTCAACATGTTTTGTGACGGTTTTTGGTATGTCCCACTGTGAGTCGGTTTTTACAAATGATACGGTTTGAGCACTATTTTGTCTTGTGCTTTGTACTCTCATTCCCTTGGCTACCTCCACGTTCGTAAGGCTGGAATGTCAGAACGAGGAGGTATCCTACTGCTTAAATGCATGTGTTAGTGGGCATACGACAACGTTGTTGGGAGTTGAACGCATTGCGTTGATCGACCCGGCCGTCAAATGTTGTGTACTTGCGAGGGTTGTCACATTTAATATCTCAAAATATTGTTGTAAGGATATAATAGAATCCTAGATTAGGTAAACAAGGGAAACAACCTATGGAGACCGAAATCCCTAGCTCACGAAACCCTAGGAGGCACGCATCCCTAGGTGGCACAATCCCTTGGTTTACACGAAACCCTAGGTGGCTCAAACACTAGGTGGGCTAATTAGGTTAACAACAAATTGAGATAGAATATATTAGAAACACTAGGTAGCATGACAACTCATAAGTTGTATTACTAACCAATAGAATCTCATAAATATATTCTCTAATAAAACTTTTGATAAATATAAAAATACTCTTTCACTTTTGAAAACATTTCAAAACATTTTATTTCCAAAATCATGCATCAATATTTATCATCCAAAGTCATAGAATAAAGCTATAACTTTTGAACATAAAATCTCTCGAATGGAATAGTTACCGAATGACGACCTATACTATCTAATCTTCACAAAGATCTTCAGTATACGGATCATCTCTTCATCTTGATCACAAAGACCCTCCATCTCGAGTCTTGTGTAGTTTGATGTAGATCTTGCTTGAAGCGATTTTCTTTAAAGTTATGCCTGGTTAGCTATAACTTCCATGTTCACTTCCAAAGTTATTCCTGAAGTTGTTATAACTTTGTCTCACATACTTTATCAAAGTTATGCCTAACTTTGATCTTTCTTCTCATAATTGTTGCTAGCTATAATAAGACTAAAGCACACAATTACACGCATATGATATATCGAGTAAAAACATATTATTACGTAAACACATGTCATTATCAAAACTATAAAATTGGTCCAACAATTTATAAAAGATTTTTCAAAAATAGCCAAGCCCCTGACTGAGCTCCTTTTCAAGGATGCACCTTTTAATTTCACAAAGGAATGCCTTGAGGCATTCAACAAAATCAAACGCGCTTTGATCACCGCACCTATAATCCAATCACCTGATTGGAGTCTTCCATTTGAACTAATGAGCGATGCGAGTGATTATGCCGTAGGAGTTGTTTTAGGGCAAAGAAAGGAAAAGTTCCTTCATGCAATTTACTATGCTAGTAAAACCTTAGATCCTGCCCAAATCAACTATGCCACCACCGAGAAAGAACTTCTCGCCATTGTCTATGCCTTAGACAAATTCCACTCATACCTTATAGGATCAAAAGTCATTGTCTATACTGACCATGCTGCCTTGAAATATCTGCTTTCAAAGAAAGAGGCAAAACCTAGACTTATCCGATGGATCTTACTCCTTCAAGAGTTTGATCTAGAGGTTTGGGATAAGAAAGGAGCAGAGAATGTAGTCGCTGACCACCTCTCAAGGATAAGAGTAACTGAAATAGGATTACCAACGCCAATTAATGATTCGTTTGCTGATGATTCATTAATGGCAATTGCGGACTCTTCTCCTTGGTATGCTGATATTGCCAATTTTCTTGTCAGTCGCCAGCTACCTTCTGACCTTTCTTATAACCAAAGAAAGATATTTTTGCATGATGCAAAATTCTTTGTTTAGGATGACCCCTATCTTTTCAAGCAATGCTCAGATGGTCTTTACAGACATTGTATCCCCCCGTGGGAAGTTAAAGGAGTTTTAGAAGGATGCCACTCATCTGCTTATGGTGGTCATCATGGTCAATCCAAGACCGTAGCCAAAGTCTTACAAACCGGGTTTTTCTGGCCCTCGATGTTTAAATATTCAAAAGACTTTGTTATGGCTTGTGATGCTTGTCAACGAATAGGTCAAATATCCAAGAGACATGAAATGCCTCAAAACGGCATATTAGAAGTCAAAATATTCGATGTCTGGGATATTGACTATCAAGGACCATTCCCTTCGTCTAATGGAAATCGTTACATCTTAGTCGCT